>VCRD01001469.1:28701-117269 GCA_006783055.1 Trinorchestia longiramus | reverse complement strand
TAAATTGCTGACTTAGTTATTATAATTTCATTGGTTCAATAATGATGTAGTATTTTCTGTTATTGATTTAGTATTTTCCAATAGCGATCTAGAAATGATTTAGTATTCTCTAGAAATGATCTAGTATTCTCTATTATTGCTATAGTATTTTCTAAAAGTGATCTAGTATTCTCTAGAAAAGATCTTGTATTCTCTATTATTGCTATAGTATTTTCTAAAAGTGATCTAGTATTCTCTAGAAAAGATCTTGTATTCTCTAGTAAGGAGCTAGTATTCTCTAGAAAAGATCTTGTATTCTCTAGTAAGGAGCTAGTATTCTCTAGAAATTATCTAGTATTTTGTCTCTGCCCGCTGCCTACAAGGCATCTTTGAATGGTCAGCAGTTGGTTATTTATTTTAGGAAGCTCAACTCTAGAGAGAAAAATTTGCGCAAAATTTTGTTACATGACCATCAATCCAAACTTATTTTCTGACGTCATGTTTTGAGCTTCTGACTACGGCGGATTTTTTTTCACTGAAACACTTTTTTTCTTTTTTGAAGCGACACAAAACGTCAAACATGTATAATATTGATATATTTTTTATTAATGCTAGTAGTTTTTCGATAATTTTACTGTGTTTAAATGTTAAAAATATTATTTTCTATTGTTAAAGTTCTGATTGATCCTTGTTTCAACTCATTTTGATTCTCATTGTTGTTAAGTTAAGAACAACCTCTTTTCAGAATTTTCTAATAGCAAATAAATGTTATTTAAACATTGTTAATGTGCTTGTATAACTAAATAAAAAGTTATTTCAGCACCCTGGGATCCATGGACTTACAGCATAGACCTCAATACCAAGTCAAGTGGTGATGCAATTAAATGGAAGTCTGGTGTCACAATGCCGCACAAACTGAGTTCATTCGGGCCTTAAAATTCCAGAACTAAACAGCTGTCCAATACAGAGTTAAATATCTGTTAAGAAGAACCCAGGCACAGCATACAGTAGAAGGCTTTGTTATGAAATAATCAAAGTTTTTTATTTTCACCTTTTTGATGTGTACGAAACAAACAAAAATTACCTGTTTTGAAGACACGAATGCAACACAATTACAAATCATTCTAGCATTACAGACATGTATCCATGAAAGAAACTCGGACTGCTAATTGCTCTGTGGCATTGGTGGTATGAAAAAATTGAGTCGATTTTCCGGTTTGTTCATGTTATCGAACGGAGATCAAGATAAACTATCAAGTGTTCATGTTTTTTATCACATTAATGAATGATTTTCTAGCTTGTCATAGAAAAACGCAAGCGAGTTAATAACAACGAACTTTCATGATCACTCGTAGTTATTGTGGTAACAATCCACAATGCTTCCTCTGTTTCAAACTGTCAGCATATAAGGTTCAGAAAGCTTCCAATCAGCACTAACGAACAGAACGATGGATCAGATAAAATTCATGCTGATTTGCACAAGCAGTGACGTCATGTCACAGTCTTGGGAATAATTTTCAGTACCTTTATAATTCCGAAGGATGTTCAACGTAGTTTTCAAAACTCGTTCATTTTTTAAGAGATTTCATTTCTAAACTTTCCTTGGTTTTAATACTTAGTTTCTAAAACATGAAAAACTGTAAGAAAGTCTTTCTTCACCACCAGATTAGGTTACAAAAGAAATGTAGGTGCTTCAGAACCAACGCCTTTGCTCTTTTGCTCTGACAAGGTAGGTAATCTCGGGAGAAGAGGCTCTTTATATCCATAAAAAATTGACCTAAATGACCTACCTCCGTCTCCTGATGTGAAGAGACTTTTGATATCTCTGCAGGATTGTTCTATTAGTTTTGCTGATCTTTCCGTTGAGTTTCATCATCAAACTTTCTCTTTCTCATAGCGCTGTGTGCAGATAGAGCACTTAGAGGTTTTCTTTCCTTCGTTTGCGGTTTATTCACTGCATTCTTCAGTTCCTTTGAGTTGTTGACGGACTTTTCTGTCTTAAATCAGTTTCTATATAACAGTGAAATGATAAATTAATTTTTAATTCAATTTTGAATCTATTTTTTTAATTTTTCTTCGGCAGATTGTTTTTAAATTTTGGTTTTACCCCATGATGGCACAAGAAAGATTGGTGCAATATGAAAAGATTTCATTAATTATTTTAGCATATTTTGGTTGTTGCTTATAGGCAAAGTGAAGAAGATAAGTGAAGAAATAATTTCTATTAAAACTTCTGTATTATATTTGCAATGGATTGTAACTAAAAAGAAAATTTTCACACATCAGCTATATTGTTTTCTGGAGCATACAAGTTTGGTTTCTTGCTCGACAATATATTCAAGTAGTTCATCATCAAATAATTGCTCAAACAATCAACTGAAGCAAGTTCCTTATACGTTGTCAAATTAGTCTCTAGGAAAATTAGCTGATACATTGCTTTCCTTTCTCCTTTTTTCCATTGAAAGAATTGAGCTTTCCTCTTTTAGTCGTTTTACATGCAATTCTTTTAGGGTTGTTTTTTCATCGGAGCTCTGATTGGGCTGATGCTCGTATCTTTCTCATATTTGCATGAGCCTTTCAAGTTGGTAACATGAAAACTGCTTCTCATTCTCTTCTGCTGTTCTGCCCGATTCATCAGTCTTGATAAGTCAATTTTTGAGCATCAGGTTGTTTTTAAAGATACCTGGTTGGATATTAATATAGTATTCTAAAAGAATATCCAGAGTTTGATTCAGTGGAGAAGCTCTGCAGAGTTGTCATGCATCTTAATAGTCTCACGTTAAAGCAACATTCGTTTTTTAGGCCGTACCAAAACATTTGTGCATTGATGTTTACCAAATCACGACCATAGTACGTAAGTTGAATGGTGGCCTTATAAAGTATGATGATCATTAAATTAATAAACAATGAAATTATCAAAAAATTAGCTTACCTTTTTCGACTTGTCATTTTAGCGCAGCAAAAAAGTTTAGTGCTCCCAGTGGTTGTCAAACTTTTCCTGATTGAGTACCACAAGAAGGTCCAGTACCATCGCTGTGTACCATCTGATTCCTGAAAAATATAATGCGATCAAATATTAATTTATTAATGAGTAGGTTACTCATATGAACATGAAACAAAGAACACAAATCATTCATGAAATTTTAATAAGAGCAATGCTACTGTTTCTTCTCCATCAACTGGTCGATGAGTGCCCTAATTTTATTCACAGTATGTACATTGAAAAGTCATGTACACACTCATTGTATGTACATGATAGTTCCTGCTCTTTGACGTGATGTTTATCTTTATTCCCTGTATTTCTTTAGTCTTGAATTATTTCCTTAGAGCAATAAAGTAAGGTTCACTGTACTTCGAAGCGTGGAGTAGAAGCCGTTCGAGAATGAAGTTTATTTTTGCGAAAATATCTCTTTTAAGAGTTTTGTATTCACCCTAGGATTGTATGATGAAACTTTTGATAACAAATAATTATACAAGTTCCGATTCAAATGTAATTTCAGAATAATTAAAGATAATAGCTTTGAGCTATATCAATTAACAATGCGCTTGTCAAATATTTTTGATGTTGCTTCTCTAGGGATAATAAAGTTTGTTTCTCTTTCCAGAACATTTTTTCATAAATAAATTTTCTAGTCAACTATTTCAGTTTAATGTGTTTTAAAATCAGTTTCGATCTTGCATGCAACCAAACAAGGCAGACTACATTTGTTCATTATTAAAAAGAAATCTTTTGAAACAGAAAATCGCAATGTGTTTTTTTCAGAAGCCAACGTGAAAATTCATAACATGACTGGAAATTCAATAATCCAGGTGAGTCACTAAATTATAACTTGATCAGTTTTTATTCTTCGAAAAAACATGTTTGTAATCGACTGTTAGGAGATTATGCTGGGCTTAGGTGAGATTGACGAAACACGTCTCGAAATTGTCTGAATTGGTATTTTTTTCCGAGTTATTTCAAATAGAACTAAACATTCCCGTAAATAGGGAACAGAGCTGTGTTTGACGCAGTGCTGTGTACTGCAATGTAATGTGTGATGTACACTGCCTGGTCATGCCACTTGTGCTGTAGTCGTTCTGTGAGTTGTACTGCTTGTACTGTACACTTTTGTGCTTGTGTTACATATGCCACTGGTAGTACTGTGTGTTGAACTAGACTGTGTTATACACTTGGTGTGCTGTACTATACACTAGTCTTACTGTATTATACACTATTCTTGCTGTACTATACACTAGTCTCTGTATTATACACTAGGTGTGCTGTACTATACACTAGTCTCTCTGTACTATACACTAGTCTCTGTATTATACACTAGGTGTGCTGTACTATACATTAGTCTCTCTGTACTATACACTAGTCTTGCTACATGATACACTAGCTGTTGTGTGATACAATAGCTGTTGTATGATACACTAGTCTTGCTGTATGATACACTAGCTGTTGTATGACACACTAGTCTTGCTGTATGATACACTAGCTGTTGTATTATACACTAGCTGTTGTATGATACACTAGCTGTTGTATTATACACTAGCTGTTGTATTCACTGGCTTGGCGCCAAGAGAAACTTAGCGAAAGCTCCAGTCGCAGGCGGGCGCTACTGGGCATTGAAAGACCAGCTCTTTACTTCACTGGCAGCTGAGAGTCATGAGCTGTTGCACTTCATTGGATTAAAGGTGCGGAAAACAAATCTGTAGTACATTTGGGCGCTACAAATCTGTAGTACAATGGGGCGGTTTGAGCTAAACGTTCACACGGCGGCTGCAACGTATCATACATTCAACTAGACCTACTAAGCGTGACACACATTTATGTACTCTGAGTGAAATGTGTCCATGTGATAGAAGATTATTATATCCATGTAGAATGGATTATGTGTCTATGTGGTCAAATCAGGTCGAACACATAATCTATTAAATTGAAAAGTATTATTCCTGCAAACGATAAAAGCGAATGATATTTCCTGACATTTCACTTTCACACCACATGGCCAATCAATGTTTTTCACTTCATTTAATTGAATGTGGCAAATCAAAATAAACTTAATGGATGTTGTCTAAATATGATGACACATAAATGTTTATTATTATATGATATGGCGTACGTCTTACTGCTAAACTCTAACTTATTACATGAATTGCGACAAAATTCTTTCCGAATTTATTTCTATGATGAAATAAATTTCAATGTTCAAAGTTACCTTAATTGGATTCTTGCCTGCTTACAAGTCACATATATGAATTGATCTTTTTTCAGTTAGATACTACATGCAACTAGACACTTAAACTCCACTATTTATAAAAACATTTTTAATCGGTTCGAGAACGTTTAGATTTTCGAAACCTTTAGTCACAAAGAAGAGTTACACAAGCCAACACTTGTGATGCATGTCGGTTAGCGGCATCAATCATTTACGGGAACCTGAATGTTAATTTGAAGCAGCAAACATTTATTTAGAATCCCAACCGTCCACTAAGTACAGTTAGAGTTTTGTTGAGGTTTTTACCTCACAAGAAGAGCGAGACTGACGTTCCAGTCTCACCCCACGTGTTGGATGCCACACATAGCAAAGATGTCTCATCTGGACACAAATAATCGAACAAGTTTCACTTCCCGAAACCAGTTTATAAAATATTGGCAAGGCCAGTTAGTGAAAAATTTAATTATGAATACATTCGAATTGATGGGTGTGATTGATACTAAGAAATTGAAATATATTCGATACTTTTTCATGTACAAAATTCTAGTTAGCTTGAAATTACTGGAAAAAATTTAAAACGCTCTTTTCTAATTTGACTCATATTTCAGTCCAATAAAGTTCCCACTAAGCAGCATTGTTTGGTCTCTTACCGATTGCGAGGCAGAAGGAAAACACAATGAAAGTCTAAACGAGGGCGACTGACCAATGCAACGAAGAAAAAGAATGCACGTGAAAGAAAGGCTGATGCATTCACTGACGCGGTAGTACGACAAATCTATGAGAATTGTGTGAATCAACAACCATGCAATAAATATATTCGTAAGTTCAAACATACATGTATTTAAACTTTATAACATGGAACTCCGAAATAGTATTTTAAAATCAGAGCCTTGAATTCGAATTCCATCTTTTATCAAATGTATCTATCTTTATCAATCAGGATTTTCATATGGTCCCACTTTCTGAACATTCTTGTCGCGGCCTCCACTTCATCTTTGAAAATCTCCTGCTTTCATTCCAGTTTTACGTTCATACAGCTGTCCTACGAAATAGTAAGCTTTCTTTATGATCTGTGCTTGCCAATGAAACCTACAATAGTAGCCCAGAGCTTTGAAATTTTTACAACTTAGAGCACATGAAGTTATTTTTATTTGCTTCCACAAAACGACGTCTGAGTTCAATACCAGCATCCATTTAGTGTTCATAACAAGCGTTATGTCAGTCAAGTGGACAATTTTGTTTTATAAAAAATGACCCATGGGCAAGAGCAGCCTATTCTTGTGGGACGAAGGAAACTGAGCCCTCTGGTATACAGACTACAGCAACTTAACTTCCTTTTTTAAATGCGCTTTGCTTTGAAAAAAAGGAAGTTGTGTTGCTGCCCCCTGTACATGCAGCAACGAAAACCACGCTCTTTTAATCTTTAATTCGATTATTTTCAAACATCCTCCCTGGAGGTTGCGAACAGTATATCATCACCCTTTAGTTACGATTGTTCTCTGTTGAACATTCTCAAAAAAAAATTTCCGTCAGTTTTGATCAAAATCTTGTACGCAACTCTAACTGATTGAAAATCATCATGCACTCAGCTACCTCTATTTTTCCTCATCGAGTAAATGTTTCCCTTTGATTCACACATTCTTTGGCTTTTATTTGCCTTATGAATCGTCATAGTACATATGTTAACAGCTTCCATTTGAAAAAGAAGTTTAATCATACACATGCACAGATTTTTTGCTTCTTCAGTTTTCTACATAATTACAAATTTTCACAATAACTTAGAGCTCGACTGCACATCCAAACTTGATTGATTCACACAATACTGACTTGTTCGACTGAACTCTTACTGTATTTTACATAACAAATTTTACGTATAAGAGTAGCAAATATGATACGTAAGCGAGAATACAAAATATTGTGAACTATGTACCATAGATATTTATCTGCATAATTGAGATTAATTGAATACAAATCAATTTCAATTAAATGGGTGAATGACATTATGAAGTGATAAAAAGTTACACGGTTGAAAACAATAATGTCCGTAAAATAATAGTTCGCTTACGTAGGAAGGAAATGAATTAGTACATATAACTTTTATGTTACTATTTTTGCGTTAAAGATTAGCCGGGGAAGAAACAATAGTTTTTATGGTTGTAAGTTTTTTCAATTACGTTACTTACTTTTCTTAATGGCATTTCAGGTGACTGGAGCGGTGTACCTGCTACTGTTAATTCCGTGCTGCTCCTCATCACACACTGGAGCAGCTCTATTTTCTTCCACTGCATCCAGAAGTCCTTCGGCTGGAAAACGTATCGACAATTCAAACCCTTTCTCAGTAACTACAAATTTTCCTGCTGTTTTCAGAAATGGCATCGCGCCGCCTCTCACTTCGAATATTCGTAAAGGAAACCTTCTATACAATGCTATTGTTGTTCCACAGAGTTTACGTGCAGCGAATACGAACTTTAACGTTCAGAAACCTAACACTCATTTTTCATTGATGCATTTCTCACCAAATAATTTTATCGCGTTTGAGAGAAAAGATCAAAAAGTTAATGAGAATTACTTTTCATCTACTGATCATTCCTTAAATGATTTTAAATTTCAGGATTCTCATTCATCTCAAACTACCAGGTTTGATGAACAGGACATTACTCCTAACATACAATCTCTCTCGAAAAAATCGAATTTTAACAGTGAATTTCCACGTAATTTTGGTCAGCGACAAAATTTGAATCCCTTAAGAGCGGTGAACACCAATAGTGATGAAAATTCAAGCAAAAGTCATCCTGCAGTATTAAATTCCGAGAAAAGATTAGCACCAACTATATTTAGAAGTATTCCGTACAGTACGTATGAAGAGAGAAAAATAACTCCTTTCGTATTAAACCCATTTTTTCCAAGAATTCCTAGCTATGGATTAACTACACAAGTAAATTTAGATGTACCTAGTGCAGATATTCTTGATTCAGTCAATAATGAAGCAATTAATTCACAGAATTTCCCAATGGACTCAAATATTAATGACGAGTTTTTGTCATTGAAATCAGAAAACTTGAAACAGAACATCCCTAAATCAACGTCCATTACTTTTCATTTGGATGAAACAAGCAACGAAAAATTTCAAGAAAACTCAAGTAATTATCATAAAAAAAATTTGCACTTGGATGTAAGAAATAGAAATCGGGAGCTGAAGGTAGTAGATGAACCAGCAATTAAAGAACCATCCACAAGTAACTTTTCCATATTTACAAATGATCAGCACAAGGTAGTATTATCTCATTCCCATGTAGGAAAATTTTCACAAAACCCTATTCTCAATCAGCCTGTTGGATTTATCAATGCAAATAAATTTCTGAACAGGTTACACCCAGGCATTAATTATAGTAGTTTACCTTACATTCCCGCCGTTGAAAGTGCTCCAAAAAATAAAAACATTTTACACAATTCTCAAACTCAGTCTGCGAAACAAAAAACCTTAGCTGTAAATAATTGGAATTCTGCAAAATCAAGTAGTTCACCATCAAGCAATGAAGATAAATTCAAACAAAGAATAAATATATTCAAGTTTGGAAGAGGACTAGACAATAATGAACCTGTATACTGGCGTTTTCACGAGAGCTTTGAGGAAAGTCAAAGGCAGAACACTGATAATTTAGAGAGCGAAGAAAGAATAAGTACACTGCCAAAAAACAGATCATTTCAAAATGGGTCTCAAAAAAATTCTAGTGAGCTGTCATTGTCATATGACACAAGTGTCAAATCACCTGAGGTACTTTCAGTTCAGACTGAACGTAATACTGAAGGAGAATTTCTAAATTCACATGGTCCTAATTTTAAGGCAAACCATGCAACTGTTATGAATGGCAGACTACTAGCCAGTGAATCATTTGATGGACTGGAATCATTTGATGGACTGGATTCACTTTTCACTGATAAAAATGTTCACGACATACATGCTAAGAACATTCAGAAGGTTTCTTTGTTGCATGAAGTACAAAAACCTACCATAATAAAACTAACAGGAATTCCACTAAACTCACAGTTATTCTTCAACAAAAAAGAATTTCAAGACCAAAATGCACATATATTAAGCAAGGATAAGGTATCGATGGAGTCTTCGTCTACTGGAATATCGAATACACAAATACTTTCGAAACCGAATCTTGCAGTTGTGGAAAGTAGCGTCAAAAAATTACCTCCCCAAAAAAGATGTTTTTACACTTCGCATACGTGGATGTGTCCACCTCAACATCTAAGTATTCTTCCTGAAGACTTCAACGAAAAAGTAATGCAGTCGTTCTTAGGTTCGAGAGTTCAGGATTTGAAAAGCCCATCAGTTTCTGTAAAACATGGATTTAGAAATCAGTTTCAGGATTTTTCTACAATTTCACATCCTGGGGACTTTTCGGGAGCTTCTAATACAGAATTTTTGGATAAGAACATGGATTTATCGAAGGAAGCTTGTGCTTCAAAAAACTGCAATGAATCTGTGGACCGTACAAATAAAGTAAAACTCACACTACCTGAAAATCCTTCGCTTCATCCGAAGACTAAACCAGTGAGTGACGCATCAAACCTTTCCCATGGACTAGATATCAAGCTCCAGAAAACTATTCAGTCAACAGTCGAAAAAACTCCACTTGTAAGAACTAAGCAGCCTAAATTAAGCGTCCAATCTGTGCTAAACCCAGTCAAATTGATTAACGGTAAGAATTTTTCATCCTATAGAACACAACCTGCTCAAGTGCATCTGTCACATGTGAAACAAAATCCAGGACTTGACAAAACTGACCCCAAATGTTCCCATTCTTTTCATGATTATCTTTGCTCAGAAAATGAAACAAATTTCGAGAATACTGCTAATCCAAGCATAAGGAAGTCCGTTTTCAGAAATGTCAATCCAGTAGCAGAATGGAGATTGAAGCCAATGGAAGAACTTTTCACCACCACTCAAGTACCACTTACATATCTGGTTACAAATCGTATCCCTGAAATCGACGGGTTCACTTCCAAGTCCAATACCGAACCACTTAATCGATCCTCCACGAACTCAAACTTAAATCTTCACACCCACAATTTTGTTACCAGCAATCCTGAAGTTATGATCAGCACATCACCAACTTCGAGCACAGAAGAACCTGCTATTCTCAATTCCAACACTCACTATGACAGATGCTTACATCCATTCCATGCATGGTTGTGCCAAAAACCTATTCGTAATCGTTTATCGTCTCTTGCTGTGCCTTCAAAACTTCGTACAACTCCCACATTGAAACAAGTAGACAACCCAATGTTTTCGCATTCTAAAACCGAATTACTCCAGGACACTAGCAATAAAAATATTACATTCGATCTTTCTAACTCAGACCCACACAAAATTAGTCATCCTGAAGCTTTCATAAACACGCAAACTGAAAGAAATACACTAAATCCTAATTCTGGGATGCTCGACACGCCGACTTCAACTTCTCATTTAAAAAATAGTTTATGCAAACATTCTCCTCACTCTTGGATGTGCATTCATGGGCAACCACAAATACGTAAAACTTCTTCCTCCAGGCCACTAATACCCGAAGTCCAAGATACAAAACAGGCTTCTAGTTATTTACCAGAAAAAAATAACATCGCATCTTCCTTCTCAGATTCTGGTGATCCCTGCTTGCACTCTTTCCATTCTTGGTTGTGTAAATTAAGCAGGGAAAATCAGACAGGTAATGAGGAATCACACATCCCCCAGGTGTCACTGTTCATGCAGAATAAAGTAGTATCGTCTATTAATCGACCAATTGACCTGAATCCATGGCCAAGCAATATTCAAGTAGGAGGAGAAAAGCTAAAGCAAGATGTAGATACAGGCGATAGATTTGGAGACGAATCTAGCGTTAGGGATCATCGCACCTTTGATGCAATTGACCCATGCTCTCATCCATTCCACTCACATTTATGCACCAGAGTTTTAACAACGAATTCCCCTCCCATTCAAAACATTATGCCTGTACTAGAGTCGTCTCCAGTTCCGTCTCATGCTAATGCGGGAGAAAATATTGAACAAATGAAACCTGAGGCACGACCGTATGGGAACCATAAAGATAAAAAGTGTAGTCACCCTTTTCATTCATGGCTGTGCGCTGTAGCTCAAAAGTTGGGTTCAGATGATAAAAGAAGCCTCAGCGCTATTGATTCTCTCATAGACAGCGATAGATTTTTACTAAAAGCTTCAAATCTACCAAATATTAGACAGCTTCCTCTTGATACTGGTGATTCAACCGCTGAAATAAGCGATTTTCGTGAATCTAACCCGTTAAATGCAGCACAGTTAGCTTATTCTACTCAACACTGGGAAAATTTGAATGCATCAAGAGAAAAATTAAAAACAACAACTCACTCTCCCAGACATATAGTTACGTCATTGCCATCCATTCCTAGTTTAGGATCAAAAATAATTCCTACTTTGCCGTCACTGATTACAAAGGAACATAGCATACCAACTCCTAATCCATCTCATACAGAATTGTCATTGGAAGATTCAGGTGGTCCTTTCACCAAAACATCTTCGTTTGGCCTTCATCCTCAACAAGCATTCAATGTTCACAATCCAATCAATTTTGGGAACCATGAACTTCATTTCGACCCACCTCGACCTACTAGACATGTACACAGAGGACTCCGAACAAAAACTGAACGGTTACGCAAGCTTCCAAAAGAAGTTTCTTACAGCGATAAAGAGTATACTAAAACTACACAAAATTTTTCTGTAGATACCAAGGGATTCGTTCCTTCAATTGTTTCAACTGATGCAGTACTTAGCCACGCTTTCAAAGACATAAAAATGGAGAGCGGATTTACCCCGAGCTCTCACTTTGGAATTCACCGGCTTCATCCATCTCCTTTCATGCAGTTTCCTTCGATCACCGGTAAAGTAAATTCGCATTTGAACGAAAAGAAACCAGTATTGATAATAGATTCGAATTTTCCTGATAGTGTCCCGAGCTCCACCATGAGCATAGATGACTCAACCTGGGACGGGAATTTTGTACGTACGAACGTCCCCAAAGAACAAATTGGAAATTATAGAAATGAGAAAATGTTCGAGAGTTTTCACACCAAAACCTCTGACAACACTCGAGTAATTTCTTCTAATTATTCGCTAAGGGAACGAGCAGAGCAATCAAATCTTGATATATCTCAGTATAGTAATCCTGTCACTCATCACAAAGGCCTAATTCGTAATGCAGTTAGTGCGCATGATACAGGACACGTATCAAATGTGTCATCCAAAAGGGAAACAACTCTAGGCACACCTAGGCAATTTATCCCTTCTGCTAGAGATGGCAGCGGTAATCCGGGTCACGAAGTCAACTTTATTCCTTCTACTTTTCCTGCAATGATGACTGCACACGCAAAACTGAAATCGGGAGAAGCTGAAACTCAACCGGAGAACCCTAGCTCGATCACTGCGGTGTTGAAAGGAACAATAAGTAAACGCGGTGCTTTTCAGCCACGTTCAAGCATTGTTCCTGTCGTGAAACGAATCCCTGAAAATGCTGGAAACGTAAATTATTCGTTTAAATTTCCCGTTATATCAAACTCTAATTCTCAAGAAGTTAGAGTTTTGAACCCTTTTGTCTCTCAGCCCGTGCAGCGTGGCTCTTCTTTCGTTGCAAACTTCATGAGTGAAGGAGCATCTGAACCTCCCTTGTTTCTCGTACCACCACCCGCTCTATCTATAACAAAAGCACCGCACAGAAGGTTAGAGACACAGCCTTCCAAATATTTACTTGAAACTGACCGGAGAAGAAGAAAATCGATGAGACAAAGTAACTCGATGAATAAAGTTCTATTTCGGCCAAGGGTTTGACCGTTGGAAAGGACTTGGTCTCATTACGTGACTTGAAAAATTTAGTGAATACTAAACTATTTATTATTAATTGATAAGTGGGGAATGTAATCAGTGAAAATGAATTTTAAAATTTTGTTAACAAATCATGTATAAAATCCTTGGTGTTGCCAACAAATTTTTTTATATAATAAATATTTCAATATATATTGAACGTAAAGTGCTGAGGAATTAACATGAAGAAGTTTCTTCTAAAAATATGGGTGTTTCTTTCCAGCTTATTGTTATCGTTATGCTAAATTTCTGCTGGAAATGAGCCACGTGATGGCAACACCGTTGTCTTTGTTTATGTTTCAAATTCAGAGACGAATTTATGTCGTTTATGTTGTTTGTATTGCTGTTCCGAAACCAATAATGATAATGGGTTGGTGAAATGTTTAGATAAAATGACAACAAATTTGCACCTGCTTTACGTATTTCGAATTTATGAATCATCAGACAACGTTCAAATTTCTGGATTCCACTTGAATTATATTGCTCGGAATTATCGTCAATTCTATTCACAACTCCCTAACATTCCAACGCTAGTGTGTTTTTACATGTAACTAGTTGACATTGCATTGTATTCTTGCTTTTCCTAACGTGGATGACTAGAATCATGGATTCAAATGATTTTTATTCACTTTTAGTGCAATGCACTCATTAATTTTCGTGTATATATTTATAAGAAAGAATCATTTAGTGTTTTGTAGTAAGACAATGTTTTATGTCACACAATCGTTCAGGTTTTTTTCGTGTTATTAGGGATTGTGTTATGAAACACAATCATTCAGTTTTTTCGCGACTTTATTTCAAATGCGTGTTAGTGGAACCTTACATAGTGTAAATGTATTGAACCTCGACTTATTTTCCGCTACATAATGCCTGTTTTCAGTATCTCGATTAATATGTTATGACTATTCCTCAATTAAAAGTCTAGCATTTTTACTGTCATTACTATCCTAAACCAGTGAATTTTATCAAATATTTCACAACGTTTACTCTTGAGTTTCTTTATTTATGGAGAGGGCTGTAGAAATTGTCTATTCAGGACATCTTTTGGAATTAAAAAAAATGGAATTTTGGTATCTGGAAATTAACGAAGATTTCTGATGTATAGTTGCAATTTACATGATGTGTTATCATTATTCAATCAATTATGGAATGGAAATAATAGGACAGAAAAATCGAACACAATTTAGAACATATATATTTGCTTTCATATCTAATCTAAATGACCATAGCAATAATTAATATCACCAGCTTGGTCGACTGGTGAGCGAATCTGCGAATCTGCTTGCGAGTACGTCTTCGATCACCAAGAAATTCCCTCAGTTACAGGCCATATAAACACATGAACATGACCTAGTAAAAATAGTATCAATTTACATGTCAACTCTATTTTCACGGAATCCTAACGAAATATTCAATCTTATAATCGTAATACATAATGAATTTAATTTCTTATCTGGTTGAACTTACATAAAGTATTTTACTTTATTCATTTGCTAAAATTTAAAGACAATCTGTTTTAGAAACGCTGTAAATTTCGTTTTCCTCAACTTGTACATGTAACATGAAATTCTGAAAAATCTTGTTTTTTTTGCAATAATGGTTGGTGTGGTACGAACAAAGATGGAAAAAACGAAAGTAAATTAAAACTGTTTTTCACTTCTCAATTCTGCTAGCCTAGACAAGAAATTGTTTTTCTTTTCGCTAGAAAACGAACAACGCGCGACTTACCGACTGATATAAAAATTAATGTTTATAACAGAGTATCCATGCCAGGATTTTGAGAAACAATGTTTGGAAAAGGTTAGTCCCTCGTTCTCGATGAAGCGTGTGGGTTTTCCATAAATAGATGAAGCGAGTGGGTATAGGGAAATATTTTTCAAGTAAAAGTTAAAGAAGTATGCTTGTTGCAACATAATTTTGAGCGAGTTAAGATCTTGATACAAAACTTCGGTAGTGAATGATGAAAAGATTTTCAAAGCTTGTTGATCACAAAATGACCGTAGCATAAGCGTAATTATTCTTGCTAGCTTACGAATTTGATATGAAAAAACATTTAAAACTAAACATGATGGTTGTTGCTACTGTGAACAATGCAAAAAGCGCCAGAATTTTCTGTTCCTTGAAAACAAATGCCATCATAGACCTGTGTCCTACATTCCAGAAAGTACAATTGTTTCCTGGGCAGAAACAAGGTATGGTCCTTTTCAAAGACGCCACACCAATAGATAAAGAAAGCCACCGAGTGAATAGGGAAGAAAATAATTTTTATCTAGAAAACGATTATTTCTGCAGATAACTCTTTATACCGTTACTAGACAGTTCCCGTGGAAATTCCACCATTTCGACTTAACTAATTTTTTATTATTATAAAGATAAATGCACAAAAGATTTACGATGAAGTATGGGGTTTTCAATGAATAATTTTCATTAATATATACAGAACTTTCATTCTGAACCGTATCTACTGATAACATGAGCGTGTAAGAGAAGAAAGCTAATAATAAAAAAATGAGTATTTCATAGCAAACCGGCGCCTTTGGTATCCACAATACAATTCTTATAATTCATGCGTACCCGTTTTGATTTCAGTTCAATAATTTTTCTTCAGTAATAGATAGGAAATAATGAGACGGACACACACAGATACAGAGAGAGAGAAAGAGAGAGAGAGAGAGGAGATACATTGTCCATTATATACGTAGATGTTCATGGAAATTAACTGATTGCATTTGCAAAAACAGTTCGAGGGATAAGCCTTCAGTAATGTGGGATCACCCTGGAAAGAATAAAGAAAACTTGGCCTACGTAGAACGAAGACGGAATGCAAGAATTAACTAAAAATTATTGTTTTGATGGTGAGAAGACGAGGTTAACTTCAGAAGGCAACATAGTCGTAGTTGATAAAACATAAAACTAGTCTCCAAGTCTCCGTTGTTTTCATATCTGTTCGTAGACCACACCCCAAAAATGTTTAGAAATTATTTTTTAACTCACAGGTATATTTTTCTACGATACATTGGCACAAAGTACTCGATTTTACCCGTAAAATGATTTTGAAACTCTTTCACATTGACGTGTAACAGAATATATTTTGAACGTTAGTTCAGCAGTCTTCATTGAACTAAACAAATTTCAAATCTCCAAGGCAATTCAACGACCTAACGCCATCGTCGTCTTCTAAACAGTGCTTTTTTCCTTCGAAAATACTGGATCATAATTCAAAGATTTACATCCGTTCATTATTCTGGGATTGACAACTAATTTGCCTAATGTCTCGCTGTTTTGCGACTTGGCTGGACACACATCAACGCTGGTTCTGTGATTTTATTTTGTAGCATCATACATGAAGCGAAGAAAACCTGTCCCAAATAATCATTCCAGACTTCTGGTAGAGTCTAACTTTATTACTTCTAGTCAACTCTTCCCAGGACTACTGACCTTTAGGATACAACGAAGAACAAGAAGTTATTGCTAAGAGCCGTGTAAGTGATAGCCAAGTGATAGCCAACATATCTCTGGTTTGGCATCTACGTCTCGGAATATGAAACGGATTCTTGTATTCAAGGGATACTGTGAGAGTAATATTGCCAAACTCTACTTGTTTATGACCATCTTCTTGACTTGTAGAGATGCTGTTGGAATACAAACAAAAACCTTTTTCAAGTCTTGTGTAACAAATGCATCTATAACTTCGAACATTTGACCTTGTTTGTTTACGTTCCATATGACTTGTTATTCAGTTTTATGGGTTCAAAATTCAAATAAATTTAGAAAAATCTGACTCGGATACTTTTAAACAATAGCATTCGTCGCCTGCTCTTCACATTTAAACCAATTTTAAAAAGTGTCAAAAACAGGTCTTCGGTACCGACATTAATTTGAATACATTTTATTCTCCATGACCGCCTCCCTGATGGCCATGATGGCCAATTCCGCGCATCCGCGCTAAGATGTCCGCGGCGTCGAGTTTTGACGCGTACTTGGGGATGGTGTTGAAGTGATCTGTCCAGTCCTCTCGAGGAGACCCGGCGCTGAAGCAAGTCTTCATCTCCAGAGGATTGTCGTCGTTCGTCCAATAGAGCAAGTAGAAGTTGCACATCTCATCCTTCTTGGTGTCGCTGAGTTAGCAGCGTGTAATAAGTAAAAGTTAGAAGTAAAATTTAATTCGTGTTTAAAATAATACTGTTCAAATAAATTACGTGGTAATTTAACACTAATACAGAAGGTTAAAAATACACACATGAACACCACATAAATTAAAATACAGTAAATTTTAATAATGCTGTAGTCCTGAAATAGAGCATTGAAAAACATGCCAACAACATAATGCAAAACTTGTATCTACGAAGCCAAATAAATTCTCAATAAAAGAAAACAATGCATAAACATAACCAGCCTCTACTGTGAACATGCATGCATTTTAAGATAACGAATATATATTCAAATAATAAATGCATGAAAAAGTGTTTTGTAAAAGTAACTGTGTAACTCGCTTTAGAAGTACTCGATTATGAAGCCAATATCTTCGTTGTGCAATTGGTACATATGATGAAAATGAGATATTCTCACTGACTGTCAAATAAGCTCATAAAATTACATCACTGTTTTATTGAATGTGTTTACCTAATTGCGTTGTATTTTCAGCAACTGATTTGAATGTTTGTCGAAAAAACTTGGAGATTAATTATGTTAGCGAAATTATAACTTTCCAATCTTGAATATTCTCGGCGAAATATCAAAGTCAATACACAAAGGTTCACAGTTATGACCACAGAAACAATTTTTGTTACTCTTTTCCTGAATTTTTCAGTCCAGGGCATTTGTCGGACGCTAACTTTATTGAAACTACAAATTATCGCTTAACTTCAGTTTTCCTGCATCGATAGCGCAAGAATAGTCCGAATTGTGAACTCAAACTAACGGGCACTTGCTCCCATTCGAAATCTTTAAAGAATCGTTAAGTCCTAATTTTATCAAGGGCACAAGACACACTCCCCATTTTTTACATATGATGTACGGGCACCCCCAATTCCTGCGCAGTTTCCCCCACTGGAAGAGAGGAAGCATCAGCATCGGGAATATTTCTTAGATCATTCCTGGACCAGCTGTAGAATGGAGGCCCCAGAGAGAAGCACAGTTTCTGGACCAGAGGTTCCACGTCCGTGTAGTACATCATGTAGAAATTGCACATCTCGTCCTTACCAGTAGACCTAGGGTCATAAATAGCAAAACAAACAACAGCTTACGCAAGCAATTTCGATGAAAAAATAGAAATAAAAAGATAGGCGGCGCAAATGGTGCAAAAGTACACGATACTTTAGAAGTGTGAAAAACTCGGAGTCAATTCAACAAGTTAGTTAACGGAATAGGTAGGAAATAGCGCTCAGAGGTGTTTAAAACGTACGGTAGGATAGGAATGTAGTAAAATTTATAAAAAAAAAGGTAATAGCTGAGGATGTAAGTGAAGTTAATTCAACAGCAGAGAACTGACTCTAGTTTTATAATAGGAAGCGATTTTAGGCGAAGCACAACGAAGAAGAGAAGTGGATGAGGACAGGCTGTAGCAGTACAGTGAAAGGCAGGCAAAAATGTAACATCAATAGGGAGTACAACAATGTGAAAGGCATAACGAGTACATCTGGAACACTCAGGATGGAGAATGGAAGTGAATCGTAGAGCTACAAGTTTTATTTTACATCATTAAGTTAAACTTTTTTTCTTGCACAGAAGTGTGAATCCAAACTCAAGTGAACTTGGGTTCTAGTTCTGCTTGTAAATAAGTGCTATTTTCGAACTAAGTTCTAGTTAAAGTAAATTTTTACTCGAGTTCGATAATGCATTAGTTTTAACTTTTTGTATATAACTGCGACTGCAACAGCTAAAAATGGTTACCGTAGGGTAGTGGCCACAAAACCTTACGGTTCTTGATCAGATAGAAATCTCAACTTTTTTACTTTCATTTTTAGTCACATTGAAAAGAATAAACAACTTTAAACCTCTTAGATACAATACAGAGCTTCAAGGAGCAAAAAACACTTTACAAAGTTTGAAGAAAGACGAATTAGAAAACGGTATATGAAAGTTTTCAGGGTGTGCATAGGACGTGATTGATGCAAAAGATATATAATTCGAGATATATGAAACTGGATTTCCAGTTTTTATTGCACCCTAGTGTTTATGATTATTAAAAAAGGGAGAAAAAACAATTTCAATAAAATAATATAGTTATCAACTTGAAATATAATACATAAACCATGTTTACAATCATGTAATAATTCTTGAATAAATTCAAATCTATATTAGTACATTTTCCGCAGTTGAGTGATACAAGCCAAGGAAAATATTATATGAAATTTGTAATGAAATAGATTTGAGAACGATGGTATCCACGCAATAAAATTTAACTTTAAATAAACGTATGATCTATGTAGGTTCTATGCAATCAAGGTAAGAAATGAAATGAGATGCTGCTCATATATAGTATAGACGGTACATAGTCTGTACATACGTATACTAAGAAGCAGTATAAAAAAGTGTGCCAAAAGCAAAATCGCAATTAATAACAAAAATTTATAAGCAAAAATAAATGTAACGAAATACTAGAAACACACTGCCTACGATTAATTAAAATATAAAGCAGAATTAACAGTACACGCACTGACAAATGCCACACATACGCAAACAAAATCTACGTTGATAGGAAACACATAAATATCAAGCTTAATACTTTTGAGTACAATACACCAAAACAAACTTGAGGAATACTTTAAGAGGGATTTTTTTTCGATTTTTAGTCAAGCTTGTTTTTGTTTAATAGAAATAAACTGAACAAATATTTATAAATTGACATTCTGAATAAAGAATGTAATAATGTAAATATCTAACAAACAACTTACCCAATTCTTGTGACAGTCTCACGGTCGCTCACCATCGTGCATCGGGCAGCCTGAAAATCACCAGGAAAATTAACGGTGCAAATACTGGATTGCTGAGAGTGCATCCCCGGTTTCTTAAGCCCCTATGAGCTTTGGACCAGTTTATGGTTTTACTCCCTTGTTTATTTTATCAGTTTAGGGTTTAACCTCTGATTATCAGTGAGATCTGCTCATGTTGTTACCGTCAATTGTAACTACCGTATTCTTCAGCAGTTTTTCAGCGGTGATCCTAGCGACCGATATCAGACTTATAAAGCTATTAGTTGCACAAAACACGTCAAGACAGTAATCAGCCGTTATTCTGCTGCTGCAGTGCCTTATGAAGCCTTCTGCTTCTCCTCTAAAGATGTGTTGGTTTCGGTGACTGGATTCCTTACTGTACTCGTAGTGCGAGCTAACGCTGTACTACAAATGCCAGTAAGCGATCTAAAACGTATATATTACGAACGATATGTTAGAACTATCTTTCAATGAAAAACACTGAACAACGCAGAAGTTACAAGAATTATGAGGGACCATAATTTTATTCGATATTTCATGCTATGTTCAACATCAATCACTATTATCATAAAGAAAAAAGTGTAGGTTCATATTCTACTCCAGTGTTAACCTACAACTCGGTCTCCTTTGCGTATGGTTGTGTTGGTTGCGATGGGGTAGAACATTTGGGGAAGTTGTGGATCTTTCTTTCCCAACAAAGTCCACTCGTCTTCGTTGCCTCGTCGAGTAACTTTGTAGCCACTCACCACACGGCCTGCAAATGCGCAAATTTGAAATATAAAAACATCATATATGACCAAATTACGATAAGTAATAATGTCTCACAGTTACAAGGTATTTAGTTCAAGAGTTTTAAAACATGCGAACCCCTTTTAAATGAAAGTGACTCTCCCTTACATTTCGAAGTTGAATGAATTTACCAGCACTGAATCTGATTCACAAACTCATCATGGAAAACAGATATGATTAGAAAATTATAACGTTCTTTTTGAAGAAATAGACCCAGATTTTGAGGTTCTCAATCAAACACCTGCACAAGTGTTACTTCCATAAGCTATACCTAATCTTATGGAAGCGAATGTTACTTCTATAAGCTATACCTTTACAAGTTTATAGCATACACAAGCTGGAGGTCTCTCACTTAGTGGTTGCCTGAGTAAAACATTCTCGATTCCTTCGAGATAAAATTAATGCAAACAAAAGATGCTGAAAGTCTTCCTGGCTATGAAAACAGAGTAGGCGAAAACATCAAATGAAAAATATCAGTGCCTAAGTCTACATACTCGCTATTTATGTACTTTACGTTTTTCATTTCAGTAACGTGAGAGCTAACTCGTTAATTTAGCCCACCGAGGGAATGAGTGTGTGTGCGGAAGGCAAAGGGATGTATGATCTTATCCTCATGGATGGCACAGGCGGACTCCATGTACTCGACGCTTTTGGGCAGAATTCTGCCCCCTGTACCAAGCAGTAAAACACCGGCCGCTCGAGGTTGACTGCAACATAATTGAAACATGCGAACAATATTATAAAAAACAATGCAATAAAAGTGGAACAGCATTATATTTCGTAAGTAAATTCATTTTTTTAACTTTCGTAGAATAGCACGTACTAACTCATGACGGTTTTCTTCCTTTGGAATTTCAATATTGCGACTTGTTGTAGTGATGAGCCAAGTCAACGTTATAAAGTATATTCATGTTACAGAAATCAGGGAAAATCAGGAAAAAGACTATGATTTTAAGCATTGGTAAAGATAATAAATGGTGTATAGTTACTTGAATTGTATTTTACGTATAATCCTAATGAGTTAAACTTACGGTGTTTCCTTGTAGTAAACGAAAATGCCAGAATCGTCAGTGGTGCCATCTGCACGAAAAAAAATCTCAGATAGGAACAAAACTTGGTCATCCTGCATGAAACTTAATACTTTCAATGTAATATAAACCTTGAGCTTAAAAGAGTTGAAAGTATTTCCTCTGAAGTCGCTTTCTGCTCTCAAAGTTTCTCGGTAACATTTTAAAAGTATGTGGACAAATTTTTCGACTTTCTTATATAAGATTTAATTCATCATATTTGATGAATGTCCATATCTAAAAGTCAAATTAGAACTATTGGTGTGATCGAAGGTTTCACGTTATGAAATTTAACAGGTTTGTGTAGCAAATGCTTTTAGACATTAAAATAATTGTTACGAGTGTATTTATCGATTTAATAGATGGCCTGTAAATTTTGCTGTCAAGTTTTTTCATAACATGTTACCAAATTCATCAAGGATAATTTAGTAACTATAAGTTTACTCCCTTCTTTTATTCGACTGATTAACAGTTATTACAAGTAGAATGATTCGGCAACAGTCGGAGGTCCTATGGTGCAGTGGTGAGAGAGATAAAAATTCGGCAACAGTACCTTGAAAAGGTTCTTTGGATGCGTAGTGTACTTGCAGCACCAGATACTTGATGTCTGAAGTCTTCCCTACTTTGAAAGCTACTCCCTCAGGCAGCAACAGGGTGGGAGCATCTAAGGCCCAAGCGTATATTATCTGAAAGACACAAATTACATTCGAACAACCACTGAAAACAAACAATTAAAAATATAGTTTAGTGAAACCTTCATACAGGAAATGGTAAAAGGAAGATTTATAAATTCATCAAATTACTGTCACAGAAGTGTAATATAATTTATGATTGATTATGCCTTTCATTATTATGCTTCTTGCCCACAAGATTTTCTTGTTTAAATTGAGAAATTAGTAAACAATACACAGAAAATAAGAAACAAGTAAAACTGAATATTACCTACAGTTCCAGCAGGAAAACAATAATGCAACATAATTAAACTTACTATAGGGAAAATAGAGAAAGACACAAATGGGTAGACTTGTTTACTGGTTTAAGTTTCATTTTTGCAATGTGTTTTTCAAGCAAGGTAGTTGGTGCGATCAAATTTCATGCCAGACACTGCTAGATATGCTTAATATTACCAAATTAATTATTTTCACATTAAATCAGATCACTTGAAGAAATTATCACGAAGATCACAATCTTTTTCACTCGCAAACTTATCTTGAAGATCACGTTAAACATTTCCGATCGTTTTCAAACTAATCTGCAGCAAATTTGTACAAAATTAAAAACAAAATATTATATTATTTTTTATAAAATATTTATATTTTTCACTGAATTCATTAGACAATTGAATTACCTTCGTTACTTCGGCACTCCCACAAGTGAACATCAGAATTGTACTCGTTATTCTATTGATTTGTAACAGACACTCGATAATACGAACAGTGTCGTTCCAATACATCGGTGATTACTAACTCAAACAGCGTCGTGAGAATGCCAACATCTCAGACAAATTTTAAAGAAGGCCCGTATACAAACACAGAATATATCTAAAAATATAAGAACAAGGACAATCGCTTTCAGTTTCAGCATTTGTATTGATTATTAATTAAACACTATTTAAATATATATATATATATATATATGTATATATATATATATATATATATATATATATATATATATATATATATATATATATATATATATCTCTATTTTTNATATATATATATATATATATATATATATATATATATATATATATATCTCGATGTTTCGACCTTGTAGGTCATTTTCAAGAAGCTGAAATAAAAACAAAAAGACGGGTAAGGTAATGACCTAAACATAACATTGTTTTCAAATAGAACACAAAAAACCAAAATAAAAAACAAATATAAGCAAAACACCAACAAAAAGAAAAAGCCGGGGATAAAACCTAAACCAAATGCGGAGGATAAGCAGATTGTGTATCATTTAAAATTGGTTTTTCTCTTAAAATGAATTACTATTCTAAAATGCGTAAGTCTAAGACACTGGAAGCTGGTGGCGATTACTTTAAAATCTTTTAATGTAACAGGGAGGTCGCGCTTCTCTGCATGGGTCTGTACAGCAGAGTGGAAGGTTGACAAGGGAGCGGTTAGTTCGAAAACCCGTTCGTATTCTGACGTTCTAATGAATTCAGTGGAAAACCCGTGTTTTTGTTTTATTTCAGCTTCTTGAAAATGACCTAGAAAGTCGAAACGTCGAGATATATGTATGTATATATATATATATATATATATATATATATATATATATATATATATATATATATATATATATATATATATATATATATATATATATATATTTCAAATAGTGTTTAATTAATAATCAATACAAATGCTGAAACTGAAAGCAATTATCCTTGCTCCTATACTTTTTGTTGAACTTTGAAAAAAGCAAAAAATTAACATCACAGAATATATCTATATATATGTATCATACCGCTCACCTCCAGCACTCACTACCTATCCATTTCCCTTACTCCTGAGCCCATGTATGATTGTGATACAGACACGTGACTGAAATGCTGGTGTATGAGTGAAATGTGTGTACGTGACTGAATTGACACGTGATTGATACGTGCATGATTAATATCTTTACTTTGAAAGACATGAAAAGCAACCCAAGAATGGGCTAAACGGCTAGTTTCTATTGCCTTATTCTATTCTACTGTATTCGATTCTATAAATTTTTCCCAAAGTGGAGCCATACGATGATTATTTTATAACTCTACATCGTGAAGACCATCTTGTAGTTTAACTGAATTACGGAAAAAAACTACATACCTGAGTCAATTTTGAATTCATTAATAATAACTATTAATTTCCGTCGCAAAATCACAGAATTCTTATCACACCTAATTGAAATGATATCGCATATTTATAATCTTTTGTTTTGTTTCAGTATTTTATCGGAAATAAAATGTTCTCTGTTTTCTGATCGAAAATTCTCAGATTTCAAATTCAAAATGTTGTGTTAAATAAAGCAATCTTTCGTATAAGAACCTAAATTTTGTCAGGCAAATAATTTACGACTATTCATAACAACCATGATGAACTAATAATAATACAAATAATGATGCCCTGCCACAAAATGAATACTGAATTCCAATTAGGAATTTGTAATGTTGCATACACATTTCTTCAGTTCTGACATCAGTATCGTACCGACGGACAGACTAACTTTCTACTGCAATGATATTCTTCATGTAACGCAAAGGAAGTCTTTAGTTGGCGTGAGTTGATTTTCTGGGTCAAGTGAGATAAGAGAGGAATTTAATCTTAGCTACACGGAAGTTGCCGATGTCTAACAAGAATAATCCAGCGTCACAATTACGCCTGCACCAACATGTGATGTCGACCCACTTAGCTATTTTTCACGTCAGGACTTACATTGTCCAGTCATTCAAAACTCTCTGAGCTAAACTTGGTGTACAATTTTATGGGTATGGTTTTGTAAAGATAAGACAGTGGTGCAAGTTGTACACACTATAATTCTTCTGTAGGAATATGTTATAAATCATCGTCACTCGTAGAATGTGCTTCATTATCAAAACTTGCTATGAGTTTAATCTAAAATAAATAGTCTTTTTCTCCATTTTGTCAGTCAGAGGTTGCAGTACTTACACTTTTGTAATTGAAAATCATAATTTCAACTATATATATAACATCTGTTACACAGTTCCTATAGAGAAAAATTGAACACTTTTCACTAAGAATTAAATCACGTAAATACCAGTTAGCTTCGATGAGAACCATTAAAAAATGTGACCTTAAAGATCAATATAAATCTCTCTGCTATGTTGAAGATCTATTAAAATTATCCTCATCTGCAGGTGTTGCTGTACCATATATCAGAGAGTTTCATATAAAACAAATATTCATAAAATTTATTGCTAGCAGAATTTCTATATCTTAGATGGGCTCATTAGCGAGATTTTTGAAAGACGCACATTATAAGACACAAAGTGCATTTAACCCAACTCTATGCACGAAAAATTCTACAGTTTATACCTGAATGATGAAAAATTTACACCTAGATACTATAAACGCAAGCTTTATTAGAACTTTAACTCTGAAATATATTAACTAGGCAGTGTGTAGAAATCCATGCAAGAAACGTGAGCTGTTCATTGTTACCTGGTTACCGCCTGCACAAGTGGGAGCAGTTTTAAGCCCCACGTTACTCATGGCCATGCCTCCACAATTCCAAACTTCTTCATCAAGACCTGGCTTCTCACAGCCCACTAGGAGCATATGGTGAGCCAGCGCGCTGGTCGTGTTCGGCTGGAATCCAGCTGTGTGGAAGACACGTAAGAATCGTGAAAAAATTCAATCGAAAAAATGGTAATATACTGGTATATATGGTTGAGGACGATTGTTTAAATAATGTGAATACTACAGAGAGATAATTCGAAAATAGCGTCATGTGTATGTGATTTCATATTAAGCGTGGGATAAAAGAATAACCCTGAGAAAAAGCAAATTAGTTAATTGAACTTTTCAGGTTAGGAGTTAGATAAAAAATGATTGGATGTTCAGATAATTGAGATACGGGGTAAAGTAAAGCATAAAATATCGTACCATAGAACAATAACCACGCAAAAGGGAAATCTGTTTTTTTAGAAAATTTAAAAAAATTGGAGAGTTTAGTAAATCGATGTAAAAAATCAAAAACTAAAGCCAAAATTATTACAAATATATATACACAACTGGTTTACCCACATAATAATTAATCAACAACACAAACAACACAAAAATCAAGCAAATACATTATTTAAAATCATTTAGAGCTTCAGAATATATTTCTTTGAGCACAACTTTAATTTTAGTTTGTTCCACCTAAAGTGTCAATTCCTACTGTTTTCAAGACAGCGGACACCGCTGACAGTTAAAATTATATTGGGGTTTGATTAGGCTAATATAAGCTTCAAGTTTTTCACAAAAGCATCAGTGCCTCAAAATGATTGGTTAAAATTTGGCAATGACAGGATTAAACACAACACTTGTGTAACGGCTAATGATTGATTCTCTTGAAGACATTACTATTGAGTCATTGTAAATATTCATTCCACTACATCTATTTAGGAACACTAAAGCTCCATAAGTTTCTTCATAAAATTTATCTTATCGAACGAGGCTGAAAAATCTACAACCTTGATTTGAAAAAATGAGGATATACAGGGTGTCTCAAAAAAATGTACTCACCCTTTAACCGTTGCTAACATGCTGTCTTCTTTGTGTTGCAGGTGTGAGGTTCGAACCTTTGCGAACATGATTCTTTAATCACATTTAATCATGTTCGCAAAGGTTCGAACCTCACACCTGCAACATAAAGAAGACCATGTTAGCAACGGTTAAAGGGTGAGTACATTTTTTTGAGACACCCTGTATTTTGAAAGGATAAGACTCACTGATGTAGTAGTCCTTGGATGGGTCGATCCTGATGGGCGTGCAAAAATAGGTGTCATCCTGCACAAAAGAAATTTATTTCTAGGCCATTTAAAATAATGCAGTAACTGTCACACCAATTCATCTTCGTCTCATTAATTCATAAAAATCATTGCAGTAATTACCATTAAGAGCCTCTACTCATTCACCTCTTAACCCTTTAGGTACTGACGGCATCTCTGGTAGCCGCAGTCATTTTTCGCCTATTAAGATGCAGAGCAACACGTGTGTCTGTGCAAACGCTGGTAGGGCAGTGCAAGCTACAGTTTGATCAGGACAATGCAGTCACCGTAAAACATCACAAAGCATCTTTTTTAAAATTTGATGTTAAATATGTTGAAAAAGGTTCTGATATTTACATCATGGTACCGAAAGGGTTAAGGCAGTTTTTAATAATTTTCAATAAGTTTCAAATTTTGTTTTTCAGCTTTAAAACACAATATTTACCGACCTCTTCAATAACTACAGGATGGGTCAATCTTCGATAAATAATTAATGATGCCAATAATTAATGTGCAGGATGGCAATAAGATTCGATATTGATTCTTAATTGGTCAGCTGATATTAAGATTAAAAATACTCGTAATGCGCTCGTCATTGCGCTGAGTGTGGACAAATCACTGGCAGCGTCTTGCGAATATACGTGATTACATTTCACTGGTGCACCGCTACGAGGCTATGAATAATGCATTGCGTATAGCTGTGAGTGAAGCAATATTCCAGATCATTATCAATGACTTTGATGGGAACCAATGCTTGCCTTAGTTCCTGTGAACAAATTGGTTCCCATTCTCAACATAGTTTCATGTACATATTTCTTAGTGGAAAATCTATGGTGTTGTTGCAGGGGTACTTGTTGGGATTAAAATAAGATATAACTATTGCATATAGTGCGAACATGTAGTTGTGCCAATATTACAATATAACTCTCAAAGAAGGGACTCCTAAAGACAGGAACTTTTGCGAAAACGAGACTTCTAAACTAACAACGACAATAATACTGATGGCATCTATTGAAACACGATATACCTAACGCTCTCACACAAAGACCGAATTTTTCCACTCATAATTAGACAGAAAAAAAGAAAATAATGAAAATTAAAATCAACTAAAATAGATCGCTAAACGTATCTACGTACTGAAACTTGAAAATATCAGGTCCGATAAATTTTAGACAATCCAAAGCTTGAAAAAAGAACATCATTCTAGACAACCATTTTACAAAATAATTTGAACAAATTTAGGCACGAAGAGATTCGTTATAGGAAATTCTTATCAGAGATATTGCACACGATGAAAATGGATGATTGAGGTGTACCGTGCGCATGAGCTTATCACTTGTTGCCCTACAACGGATCAATGAAAGCTCTGACGTCATCAGGCTATTTCTGAGTGGTGCTTCAAACGAGCTCTCTTCTCAGGCACCGTATGGCAGAGTTCATGGAAAATAACATCAGCGCTTGCTACTCTCAATTATAACAAAATATTAAGAGGTAATATACAACATAGACCAAAACGTGATTGGCTTGTGGGACATGTATTAGATCTAATTGTGACATACCTGTTGTTTCACCATGGAAATGAATATACATCGCATTAACATGTTCTCAGTGAACTCCAAGAATCCTCAAGCTTTGAGTTTCATCTTAAAGCACTATTGCAGAAGGGATTTAATACAAACAACCTGTTAACTCAGTCTCTGCATAGCAGCTTTCTCCTGTTACCAAACAGAGAGTCAAACTATTTTAAATGAACACATAATCCTCATATATTTGGAGTCAAACATGCACACAACCTACACAAACGCTGCCATCCGACTAGCGCAAATAAGAGTACATATTACATATGGTGTGTCAGCATCTAAAAAGACAACGGTCCTGTGTGTGTTGTAACAGTTATTTGACCTACATACTTTTAACCAGTTCCGTCATGCTTAACATCATCAGAAATTCCAGGTATTTATATTTACGCACGGCGATGTTCATAATGAGCCATATAGTGCTAGAAAAAAATTATTCATAAACATATGACACTTTTTTATTTCGTATGATCACACTTGCGCATGATTCATTGAAGTAATTATTATCATTCGACTAGATAAATGTTAAGAATGTTGAAGGAAGGTTATTGTTTAGTTGTTCACAATTAAGTTACATAATTATATGTTTTAATTAGCATGTCAAACATGTTGCGTAAATAACATAGACAGTGTTTCTTGACATTCTATTCTATTGTTTTGCCCTATTCTATTCCCATATTCTATTGCCTCAAAAATAATGTTCTCGGACATACAATTACACCAAAGGCAAATAACGTTCCGTGATCCCTCTTGTATTAGAGACAGATTACCACCAAAGACTTCATTAGTCACGGAGTAACTATCAATTAGAGAAAAATTTCCAAAAGTAACACATGAAGAAAAGAGACTAATGTCCATACAGGGCCGCAAATTACGAAGTTATTAACACACAATGTGTACGTGACATACTTATGCAATATAAAGGACAATGAAGATACCGATGTCAGCGACCTATTTATAACTTGTTTTTTAATTTTCTTACTCTGCGATTGTACCTACAATTTTTTGAATTAAAATGTTAAACAAGGAATATTTAGTACAACTGATGACAGTTTTCCTACTGTCAGAGCGCCAAACAGCACACAATGCAAACAAAGTGCAAGTCCAGCAGTTTTCTCCAGGTACCACAATACATATTTTAATTGGTTTGTTCGAATCATTTGACTTTCAGACGAAAAATGCGTCTGGATCTGAAATAATTGATTTTATTGTCGAGTTCAATATAGAGGTCATCAATTGATTCTGAAAGCAAAACTTGAACCTTGTTGAATCATATCTACCGGTAGCGTGACTGCCAGGTCGATTCTTCATCCCATGGAATTACGGGTGGAGTCATTTTATTGAGCCTCTGGAATGCACGGCACGTGCAGAAAAGGTCAAAGACTATAACATAGATATTCAATTAGAAGAAATTTTCCCTAATGAATCTTCTCAGAAATATAAAAGGCATGTTCATAGACAAAAACAACTTTCTTTCAAAATTGCTTACCCTCTTTGGTGTTACATGTGGCATGAGCAGAGGAAATCGCTTAAGAGAGTCTTCTCCAACTGTCACTTCTGCCGAAATCCAAAATAAAAGTCCGATGCCCAGATAACAGCGTATCTGCGCCATGCTGAAAGAGCTAGAAAAAAATTTACCTCTTCACGCGAAGGCTTAGCTCTCACTGCTGAAAGCCTGGAAATGGCTGCTTTATGCTGCTGTGACGCCACCTGCTGTAAGCCTGGAGCTGGCTGCTGCAATCTGTGGCCTGCTGGAAGCCTGGAATAGTGTTGCCAAATACTAAATGCACTTTGTGGCCAAATTTCATGACAAAAAGCCAAAAACGAGACAGCTAGAATATAATATGTTTATCAAATAAATGCCATAAAATAACCAAACTACCCCAGGGACAGACCCCGACCACTCAATACATGTGCACAGAGCGCTTATTTCTATTCTCCTTCTAGTATCCATTTTCGTTTCACCCCAATACTTAGGTACACCCTGTGCCAAACTCTCACTCCAATCTTTCCTATTGGTACAGACTTCACTTCAAATGGCCAAGCGTAAAATCTCTAGGCCAAATGTTCCCGAAAACGATGAAAATTTAGACTGGAAGAAGGCAAATCTGGCCACCAGGATCTGTTGGACTAGAAATGTCGGTTGCTACTCGAATCTTTAAAATTTCCTAAGATTTAGCTGTAATTTAATCTGGTCGACTTAACTATTCAACACTAAACAGTACAAAACTTCTCACCTGGTGTTCCTAGTGAGCCTCACCGGTCTTTCCGGCGTTTGGGACTGGTTTGTCACTATATCTTGGTTCAGGAGAATAATCACAGTAGAGTAGGTCACGTTTATGATAAGCTGGATATCCCAGTGATGACCTCATTTGGCTGGTTTCTTTCCATGAAATGACCCAGGGTGGCTCTTGAGGAATTAGTTTAGACGACCCTGGCTCACAGGAGGAAAACTCTAGGATGCCACCTTGTTGTATGTAATTAGAGGCCGTTACAAAGGCCGTAGCCACCGTTGGCCCTCTAATCTAAATCTGTCTAGGTTTATTTACTTAAGCCTCTGCAATTGTGTCCTGCATTAGAGGTCAATGAAGCAACAAGTAGAATAGAAGACTTATCTCTTAGGAATTGGTTAACTGGTTCTTGAATCTCTTAGAGGGTTAGCACTGTAGAAGTAAGAAGTAATATCTTTCAGGAAAGTTACGAAATATGTTTTCGTGGATAGCCAAGAATATAAACTGACTGACTTGAAATTTTTGCGTTTTATTTTAGAGTTATTCTAAAAATAAGAAAGAAAATTTACTGATCAAAATTTTATAGTATCCTATTTCTCACAAGAAAAATCCATTAGTTTACAGTTACAGCAACTCATGATAAACATAGTAACACAAGTTGCACAGAATATCTTCCTAATTAAGGATTAATTTCCTTTGGCAATGCTACTCTGATAGGCTACTAGTTTATAATTTCCACACCGACTACAGTTTGTCTTGTATTCGGTTTACAAGCTGATTAAGAGTAACTAACTGGTAGTTTAAACTGAACAAGGCCATTACAAAAACGGGAGAAAAGTTTTCTACTACTAATAAAGACAGTAGTACATTACCACAACCCGATGACCTATAGAAAAATGTAAGAAACGACAAATCAAGCAGCTTGACAGCTTATAGCAGCCACCGTAGTCGAGTGGTCTGCGGCCCGTGTTCTGTATCGGGTCTCTGCTTGTGCAGAAAGACTGCGTGCGGGTTCGAAACCCGGCAATGAATACGAGCTGTTTCTCGTTTCACGCCGTGAGCTCCCACTTATCGGTAAGACCTCAACTCATCGCCCATGGACACATCCCAGGATCGTCGCATGGAGCTCACCATCATCCTTACTCTAAGAATGTTAACTCTAAGAATTTAAAAACCAATGTACTAAATGTCTATGTACTGTGTACTTGATTGGAAATAAAGATTGTTTGTTTTTGTTTGTTTATCTGTGTTGTTTATAATATACAGTTCGAAGAATGTTTTAGTATTCTGTTTAGAACAGAATACGACTTCTCAACAGAGTGGTCGACTGGCGAGTATCCCTGCTTGCAATGTAGGAAGACCCTGGTTTGATTCACGTTGCTGCCTTAGTTTGCTTGTGTTTGATCATCGACAGACGAGAGACATGTCCAGCACGCTGCGACGTTGGACGCCCGGAGTAAGACGATATCTCCATCACACTCATTGAAACCTCCTTACAAGCTTCTACATCAAGTTGTAGCACAAAAGACGGAAATTGCTGCTTGGAGCATCATTACTACTCATAAGATCTTAACATTAAGAACGATAAACCCAGAGTATCTTTGCTGTATAGGTGATTGTAAATAGTTTTTTTATCTGTGGTATGCGATAAACTGGAGTGATTAGGTTTCGAAAGAAAGTTACGTTCCTGTATATTGCTACAATTACTTGCAACCATCAGCAATCAAAAGTATAAAGTAATTTAATTAGTTAAGCTCCAGGATACGTCACTCAGCCGCACAGGGTGGACCTCCAGTGCCGAATAACTGCCGATACCTTTTAAACCAGCTGACTGCGGCACTGTGTTGCGCATTCCGTCTAAGTCTAAGTCTAAGTCCGTAGCAGCTAATCTTAGACTTCAGGACGTTATATTTGGCTAAGAATATAGATTGAATACGTACAATAAATGTATTAAATTTTTAGAGTTTTATTATAGTGAGTTTTGTCGCTGAAAAATTCTCTCCTTTTTTAACAAACATCTGAATTCTGCTGATCGTAGAAATTGGGCAAAAACTCAACCTGTATTTGGCTTCGGGCTACGTGGGCCGGTCATTGAAGCCCTAATAAGCACAACATAGAAGAAGAACAACAAAATTAGATCATTGTGAAATTTGGGATTTTGTGATTACTAGCCTACTTACCCATCAATACATCCTTTCATTTTGATATTCCATTATGGTAATAATGATAGTATGGGGAGGCCTATAGGTATCTGAGCATCTTGTTGCTGTTAATGAAAAATTATGTAGTTTCTTATGTTATTTGAACTCATGTTTTTGTATTCTTCTTTCTAGGACTTTAGGAGAAATCATGAATGAAATGTCTTATGAATTATCAATCTTTGTATTAACTTTAACAAGCATGTTTTGGGGAGTAACTAACCCTTTACTGAAGAAGTATAGTTGTGGTATTGAAAATGTTCAAGGATCTTCACGATTAACACAGGTAAGTGAATCTCTCTTGTCCACTTACTGAACTAAATCATAATAACAAAAAAGTCATGAAATAGAATTAATATTATTTCATTGTATGAACCTGGGTCATTTAATTAAAGTATTTTAACAATTTTAGTTGTGTATAAATGTAGTTAACAAACATGGTTTATTATTTTTAATCAACTTGGATAAAAGATGTATTGTTAGCCACACATATAGTAAATTTGTATTGTTATTTTTAATGTTTTTATATATGCTGTATGTTCTCAAGTACTTCATGCTGCTCATATTAGAACAATTGAGTAGTCTGCAATAAGATACATGTGTCAATTCAAAATTGGACATTATTATCTTGTCTGGCTATTGTATATGAGCATTATTAAGCACTCATGAAATTGATACTTATACTCACATAATTTTCTTTTCTTTCATAGTTTGCCTCTTCTTTTTTCCCCTTGTCACTTACATTGTTGACCATTATAGAGTAAATGTGTGATGTTGGTACATAAATGATTCAGTATGCAGTAAACATAGAAGTAACCTCATACTGGCAGGTGGGAATCCCTAGCTCTGAACATATCATTTTTCTATGTGAATGGAATTCTTTATATGATTTCAAAGTATCACTATGTGAGGTACTGAAATTATACCATTTGCCTTAAAAGGTAAATGAGGCAGTTAGCAAAAGACTTTGCATGTATTGCATTTTCCTTCAATTCAGGATCTTTGATCTTTTTAGCCTTGTATTACTCTCACAGGTTATTTGAGTTGCACTGACTTAAAAAATTACTTGTAATATACATGTCTGAAGCTGTGTTTTTCTGTTGTCTTTTCACTTGAAAATGTGTACATGTGAGGCATTTATTTGGTAGCACTCAATTTTCTTATTTTATCATAGTCTTGTTCGTGCATAGCAGTGAAATGTTTGTTTTTTGATACTTGTTGCCATATATAAAACAGATTTTAATTAATATATGTAATGTTTCAGATCTTTGCTGAGTTGAGATTTCTGATCTCACGTCCCAAGTACATCTTGGCTTTTCTCCTCAACCAAGTTGGCAGTCTACTCTTCTTCATGCTTTTGGGATCCACAGACCTCTCCTTGGCTGTTCCAATAGCAAATGGGCTCACATTTCTCATTACTACTATAACTGGCCAATTACTTGGTGAAGAAAACTTGGATTTTAGTGGCTGGCTAGGTGTGGTTCTACTATTCATTGGGCTGTGCTTTTGCATTGCTGGCAAAACCAGTTGAAACTTTGTATATTCCTATCTACTTCTGTATTATTTGTACCACATCTGCTCAACATTCTTCACATCTCTGTCACAAAGGTAACTGTTTGGTATCCCAATATTTAGTTACATTTAATTGTTGAAATATATGTCAGTTGATAGTTTTTTGCCTTTGTTTTATGTCACATTTTTTTGTGTATCTTGCACCAGGGAAAAGAAAAATACAGCATGTTTTGCATTTCACAGTAATTTTAACAAGTAACTTCCTGTCAATTATTGTTAACTTTTTTAGTGCAGTGCTGAACATAACATTTTTTGCATATAAAACTAATGTTGGATTACATTTCTCAATTTATTATTGTGGTTTGTGGTTTCTAAACAAAAATACTAAAATTTAAGTAATGTATCAATGAAGTCTGTATCACTCACATTCATGATTTTTGTCTGATTCACTTTCATATTCCAGTGAAGGTAGTTCTGCAAAAATAGGTTTGTATTGATATTTTATATGAGTGAGGCATGGAAGTTTTGTCCATGTGACAAAATATTCCTATTCATCAAAATTCTTCTTCATCAGCACTGTCAGTTGCAGTTGCATATTCACCACCAAAGTTAGATACATCAAAATTTTTTGTCTTCTAATAGTTTTGCATTGTAGGAGTTAATGGTATGATATATTAACCTTGTAGAACAATGTTCTTATTTCCATTACTCCTCCACCTCATGGCAATACACTGAGAGGGTTGTTCTTGAACATATCTTGAAAACAGAACATTGATGAAAGAAATACCAGTTACTTGAGTACAGCTTAAGAATGTGTGTAAACATTGTCCTTTGTTAACAATTTCAGGGTAAGGCACTTCTGCATTTCAAGAAACTCTCCTGACTCTAGCAGATGTAGCATCATAGATTCTGATACTCTGTGGTATCCTCATTTATGAAGCTACATGAGTCTAAGTTTTTTCCACTTTCTTTATTTTCCACATTCCCTCCAATTTGACATCTGTTTCATTTCTTCTTGACGTTCTGCTTCAGTCCAGCTGCTTGAATAGTTGTATTTTGTAGGACGAATCTTTACATTAAACTCTTTGAATACTTTCATCAAAAAAAGCATTTTGTTGTCTTCCCATCTTTTTGTTATATTAATACTGCCTCATTTGCTAGCTGGAGTAGGTCATGCTGAGACACTTGAAACTTTCAGTGGCTTTTAAATTCTGGCTTTGGTAACAGGATGTTCTTACTCTGTCTAAATGGTCTCTTATATATTACAGGTACAAGACAAGCTCAATTTGAAGCTCTTTCCCATCCATAGCAATATCTCAAATTTCCTCAAGTTAATTTAGGAGATTAATCTCAATATTCATCAATTTCAATCTTAAATAATTGATGTCACACTTCTACTGCAATTTCACATTTAATTAATTAAAATTATACTGGTATCATTGCATATTTCAGCTCTTTAATTATTTTAGTTCCATGCAGAAAAGTAATTTATTTACATTTTAGACAAAAATTATTAAGCTGTAGCATTTTTATGATAATAAATTTTATGTGTCATATGCCAGAAAAGAGAGAAACCCCACTGGTCTGTTATTTCCAGTGTCTGTTGGTTAATTGCATCAAGATTTTGTTGATAAGTTAATGTAGATTGAATACTGGTACAGCATTTCCTTCAAGTTTAATGTATGAGTCTATGACTCTAAATGTAAGGGACATTTTTTCACTTCTGCTTTGAACTTTGAATATTTTCAATGAAATAAGAGAATGTGTTTTTTATTTTATTTTAATAAGAGTAAGTACAAATTAGAAATTTAAAAACACGGAACATCGCTTAAACAGTACTACTTGGGTGGTTACATAGCTTTGCTGCACAGAATTCGCCAGCATTCACAAATATGTTCATGTTGATGATATTTTATATATGTCAATGAAAATTTTTGAACAAATTTGTACAAAAAATGAGAACCAGGACTCCAAAATTTTTTTTAATGAATTTCTTTTGCAAACTTTTCTGGTACAGCTTACGTATTATTTGCATAATTTCCATTATATAATTTGCCCAAACTGAGATGTTTTCAGTGTTGTCTGTGAGCCTCTTGATTACATCAAGCTTGATTTTTGGTGTCACTCTTCCATTAATGAGAAAGTATAGCCAGGGACTTGAGCAAATTAAGTCTTCTTCAAAATGGAAGCAGGTAAGCAAATTCCTATGCAAATACGTAGTAACACTCCGCTGTCTTAATGTTGTGGTCGTGACGTACGGTAAGTTATTTGTCATGCTACTTTTGAACCTCTAGCAAATCCTTTTGCTCCCATACCACTTGCAGTGTTACCATTTGAATACCATTTGCCTGGTATCTGTGTCATGTGAAAGCGGCTTTTGAAAATTTTAAAGATGATTATGCTTATTTTATTTCTTATCAGACAAAGGGTATTTGTGTCAAAGTACAATGTTGTATATTTTTGAAGAGAGGTTCAAGATGGTGTGAAGATATTTTGGGATGAACCGTGCTGAGCAGGAATGGGAAATCTTCTATTAATTAATCAAAAAAGTTTTTAGCTTGAATGACAACTGGCCACTAATTCTATCATAAAGTATTTCTAAATATTTGCATCGCAAATATTCCGTAGGAGTTTACTCATTAATTCTGCCTCAAGTTGTTGTCTTAAATAATTTATATTTTTAGACATGTATTTTTGATTTAGTTTTTGAACGTTTGTTCAGATGGTCGCTGAGTTCAAGTTTCTCATTGGACGCCGCAAGTATGTGATGGCATTCCTGGTCAACCAGATCGGCGGCGCCATGATACTATTCCTCCTTAGCTTCGTGGACATTTCATTGGTTGTTCCTGTAATCAATGGGTTGCAGTCTCTCGTGATGACTCTGACTGGTCGTTGGTTAGGGGAGCCGTCGCTGGGACTCAGGGGCTCTGCTGGCTTACTCCTGCTTTTCGTTGGGGCCTGCCTTTGCTTGGCTGGCAACGCTTCAAGCGTACCGGAGAGCTAAAGGAAACTTTCCTCAAGGTAATTATGGCTGCACGTGTTTTCGTTCACGTGGAATTTATCATTGGAATTTGAAAGGAAATAGTCCGTGTGGATAATTGAAAAAATTATTTGAGAATGGATTTAAAGCTTGTATTTTTAATAGTTCTTCAAACGCAATTGATGAATTGAGTTAAACAAATAAGTTGAGTTTATAATACGTACAATCGAGGATATGCATATTATAGTAAGAAATGTCGAGTTAAAGGAGTTAAAGAGCGGCTAGCATTAGGAAATATAGAGCATTGAATATGGGATAGCCAGCATTAAGAAACATTTTTGTTGAAGTTCAGTCGGGCAAACCATACCAAGAGAGATACAGAGTTTACTAGATTCAAGGAAAACCTAAATTTATGAAATACTTTCAAGGGATTTTATATTTTACCCATTGCTAGACGTGAAAATTTGAATTTCTATATATTTTCATTCATTGAATAATAGAAGCTTAAAAAGTATTTGCGAACCTTTATGTATATGTGAAAGAAACTGCAGTACTCTGCTTATACCCCCAGTCCAGTTTCCAGCAGGAGATCGCATTTTGTGACCTTGACGCTCCATGGAGAGTAGGCAATATTCCTAAACTTCTATTTGGAGTAATACTAATGTATTAAATTGCAGTGCTGATTCTATATCATCAACTCATGGGCCTGTGTATGATTCCGGTGCGTGTACGTGGCTGGAAAACTTATGCATAATTAAGGTGTGTGTGTGTCTGAAGTGTTTGTGTATGATTGATATCTTCTCTTCAGACGACATTGGACTTGGGTAGCAACCGAAGAATGAAGCAAACGGCTTGTTTCAGTTGCCATATTGTATTCTATTCTGTAACTGTTTCAGATACTTGTTAAATTTTGTTAAAAAATATTAGATTTTACTTGTGCAGACTGCGCTGATGTTTGACACTCGAATGGATCTCACTCATCTGTAATCCATCTGAAGAACCATCGCTTGTTTCACACAGTAACGACTTCTCCGTGAAGTACATTTGTTCGGTGTAATTCTACTTTGTTGAATCCTCCAGATCAGTCTTAGAAGTGCAACTGCAGTCTAAGCTCTACTGCCAAAAAATCTTATCAATCTTTGTTGTAGTTACATCGTGTCCGTAAGCTATAAGTAAGGTATGTTCTAGAAACGTTTTCTTGAAGCCCTTGCTTCTTAGCTCGTGTGAGGTTCGTTCAAACACCATACTTTCATCTCGATTCTAACAGCAGAAGGCCATGAAGAAACTTCCATTGTATTTAGTATTTTCCTTCATTTTATCTCACAATTTTTGACGACACTTACATAATAATTGTGTAAATAATGAAAATACTAGATAGTTCTCTTGAAATTTGTACGGTTTAGATTTGACTTATTTGAAATTCTTATAAAAAGGGATGTATCAAAGATTTAACACGAATTATTGTGCTTTAAATGCATATTTTTCATGAACATATACAGAATTTGCATTCTGTATCTTAACTACCGATAACATGGCCTAGATAATACCAGTGGAAATTCCGCGGTTTAAAAGTTAAAATAAAAAATTAAGGATCTATGAAATAAAATGCATTTATCAATTTTTTTCGTGGTACTATAAGAAAGTGAATATTTTCCATGAATATACACAGAATTTCCATACTGTATCTTATCTACCGATAACAAAGTCGTGTAGGAGAAGAAGGCTAATAACGGGGACAAATGGCACATTTTATAGTAATCTGGCACCTTTGGTATCCACAATACAATGCTGCTAATATATGTATATATATATATATATATATATATATATATATATATATATATATATATATATATATATGTATATATATACCTGTTCTGATTTCTGTTCATTTTTCTTCCGTACTAGATAAGAAGTAATGGGACGGACACACACAGATAGATAAAGATATACAGAGATGGCGATACGCTGTACAGTATATGTTATGTAGATAACCATTGAATTTTCTATATTCTGAAATACATTTTATGATGTAAAAAAGTTCGGAAAGAATTTTTCTGCCATCATTATATGAAGTTAAAAATTTAACTATTTGTCATGCTGCAGCAGAGACCTGTAGGTGTTATTCCCACCAAATATGATATGCTGCTCCCTCTAGAATCGTTCTTGGTATTGATAGATTTAGTAGTCGAATAACGTGATTGTTGAAGAGGAAATAAAGTGAGTGAGAAATGAGTTCATCGATCTCACCAGGAACAAAACAATGATGCAGCGTAGCAGCCGTGACGGCTGGTCGTGTGATCTGCAAAGTATAAAGTAGTGCCGCCATGTCATTTTAAAGGACGATGTTATCCTTGTAGTCTACCTATGATCAGGGACTTCGATGATCTAACCTCGAGGGAACTTCGGTGTGATTAAATGCGCGATGTCGCAAGTAGATTCCACGAGTGAAATTAGTAACATAATTTGCCTGGTTGTAGTTATTCTACTAACGTGAAAACGTACTGTGGGGATTTGCTTGTTATTGGGGTGTTGGTTGATGATGAAGCCGCGAATACACGACACGGGTTGTGCAACCACAGTAGGTGTGTAGGTCGATGCGGTGGCGTTGCATATTTGGACGCCGGGTTAGGTGCATGGGGATACGAAACTGAATTTCATAGGAAAATCATTGAGAATGAGCAGAGCTATGGTATCGGGTCATTCAGTTGACGGCATAAGGGAGTAATGGTGGGCAAGCGTGCAACTGCTCCAGTGCGTTTGTCAATGTGACTGCAGTTACCGAATTAAAAAGTTGTTCAAGCCAAGCACGATGATAGCGCCATCGAAGGTTGGAATGAAGGAGATCATGGTTTCACATTCTGTGGATCTCATCTGTAACGCGTTTGTGTAGAACTCCTGAACGTAGGCCCCGTGTTTTGTGTTATAAATGAAGAAAAAGCGCGCTTATTATACAGTACTTCAGTGAGTTAAAACAGGACTTTGGAAAACAAGTGTGTGATGGAGGAAGAGAAGGGAATGTTAGAGGAAGGCAAACAACAGGAACGTCCTGTTGTCATTTCGAGTGGCAATCGTAACTTTTAGTTCTGCGCTCATCATGCTCTAATTATTTGGTTACTGGAAGACATGTTGCCGCAATAAGCGGTCAAGTTGTGTTGAGTGGTGGTGTTCGGGCCGTGAATGTTGAGGCTAAATGATGCAGTCGATGTATTACGATTTTGTGAGAGCAATGAAGGGTTCACTGTGATTAGTTGGCGTAGTCAAAAGATTGTGATAGATAATTTACGAAAGGTAATTATTTCATTCAAATTTTAGCAATTAAATATTGTATATAAATTATTGTTACAATATCACTATCTGTAGATCGTACATTAGTAGACAATTTAGTTGTGTACTCTCGTTTCCGTTGCATAATTACTTTGATATTTGATTTCTTTTCCTGTTCGGCAATGAATTTCACTGGTATTTGGTGAGCGACTAGATTAGATTTCATATGTATAGTGTGGTGCTTGGTTCATGTATATAATGCAGGTCATATACGTGTAATGTAGTGTAGGGTTTTTGTATAAAGATAAACTTTTATAGTATAACATTGTGAAGCAGTATATCAGTCCGTCGCTTGAACGTGTGTGAAAATGATTTCATCAGTCACATTTAGAGAATTCAACGTCAAAGTACATGGAAAAGGAATTGGTACTTTATTTCCAATGTATTACAGCTGACTTCAAATAAAATTATTATATGTCAGTTTCTATTCGCATTATTACAAGAGTCACTAAAGTAAAGAATCTATATTTGCACGTCTGCTACAAACTGCAAGTCACATCTTGTTAAACTATCTTTGTTTTGTTTGTTTGTTCTTCTCATATTAGGTTTGCTATGGCCTACCTCAGACTAGCATTCTTTGCTTACATGTTTGTTTCATTTGTTTGCTTTGCTACTGGAAGTGTGAGCCGTTCCGTGAATTAATAGTCATGTGCTTCTACCTCTAAAGAACATTAATAATTAGGCATTTAAGAATCCTGTGTTGCAAATTCTTCGTATGAACATTATTGGAAATGTACAATTTGTGTTTGCATTAACCTTGGAATTAGCTCCGATTGCCAGATTTTGTTTTGTGTTTTTTTTCTGTTTTGGTTTCCGCCTGCAATGGCTTGAAGCGCTGAATTGCAGGCACTTCACTGGAGCTGCTCTCTAGGCTTAGTTGTAAGTCAAATATTTGTGTTGAGCGTCTGGTTGTCGTCTATGAGGTGGTGCGCTACGACCAACATTTATAGTGGACCTTCTCTTAACACGTTGACTCCGAAGTGGTACGTATGTGGACCACTGAGGTTAGGTTCTGTAATTTTTTCAGATCCTTCTAGTGACTATGCGTACAAAGTGAAGTTTTTCACCAATCAGGCAATCGGAGGCAACGTGTTAACATCATTCACAAGCATCTGATTCCAAATTAGGAGATACAGCCCAAGTTATGTACGTATAATTACAACAATTGAACACAATCTCAACTCGATGCTTTCTTGAAAAAATCGAGGTGTAGATTCAAAGTCTAATGCTTGAAATTATTTTCCGTTTTCGTTATTTTTGAAGGAACTGGCCATTGCTTAGGAATTCTGGCTAAGAAGAGTAAGTATGAAAGATTATTTTACGTTTCATGTCATGCTTCCTTTCAAGAAATCAGGAGAGAACAACAATGACTTTGCTGAATTTTGTTACTTGGTCTGCTCTCGGCTTTTATTATTTGTTTATTCGTTGTTATTATCTGTTATACATCAGTGTGTTGAAGCAGTTTATTTTGAAATATCAATCATATAAAAGTGCGAAAACACTAGCGTTGTACTTAGAAATGAGTTTGTATATGTGTACTTGTACACATGTTACTCCATACATATAAAGCTAAAGCTGGAACTATATATACAGGGTGTCTCAAAAAAATGTACTCACCCTTTAACCGTTGCTAACATGCTGTCTTCTTTGTGTTGCAGGTGTGAGGTTCGAACCTTTACGAACATGATTAAATGTGATTAAAGAATCATGTTCGCAAAGGTTCGAACCTCACACCTGCAACACAAAGAAGACATCATGTTAGCAACGGTTAAAGGGTGAGTACATTTTTTTGAGACACCCTGTATACATACATAATTAATGGCGTCTAAAACCACATTATACAGAACTGATAAAGTGTAAACCAAAATTTAGCCATTCAACTCGATGAAAAATACATTTAGTGAAAGTGGGCTCTGATAGTCAACAAATTTATCAAATTTTTTTTAAATAATTGGATTGCGTAACATGTTTGTATTATTACTACATTATTTTGAGCACGTATGCCTGGCTACTCTTTTAGGCAGCACCACGAGTCTTATTTATGTGTACCGTGAGTCATGTAGTAATTGTGTATTTTTAGTCATTCAATTATTACGTACCACGAGTCACATTGATGTGTATCACAAAGTTATATTTATGTGTATTGCGAGTCACATTACTATAGTGTACCAAGAATCATTCAACTGCCGTGTACCTGAAGCTGTATTCATAATTACTGTGTAATGTGAGTCAAGTAATTTTTACGGGAAAATTGATATCTAAGAGTATGACTGTTATCCTTCTTGCCCTATCCTTCTTTACTCCTGGGGCCTGTGTATGATTGAGCAGCATATACATCATGGAAATGCCTGTGTGTGATTAAGGTGCATATAGAATAGAATAGAATGAGGCTATAAGAACGAACCTTCTGGCCCATTCTTGGGTCGGATAATTACTTCGATAATTATTCGGTTATTTACCCAAGTCCCATGCCGTATTTCTAGCCGCGTCAACCATGTCGGTAGCGGGATTCGAACCCGGGTCTTTCCGCTCGCAAGCAGATTCGCTCACCAGTCGACCAAGCTGGTGATAAGCATGATATATGCGTGCTTGATGCTTCAACTTTAGACGTCATGGGACTTGGGTCACTGTCTGAGAATGGACCAAACGGTTCATTCCTGCTGCTATATTCTATTTATTATAGGCATGCTGTGCCCACCTTGATCGTGTTCAAAGTGAGGATATATCATAGCTTTACTAACACAAGGTCTCATTTGTTTTAAATCTGGCCTATTCCTCATGACGTGTTCTGATTTGTTTCAACAGACATTCCCTCCTTGCCTGTTTTTAAGTTTGTTCTCAGATTTCCCTGGATTTATTCTTGTTGCAGCTGCTCTGGCTGACGCCGTGTTCCATTTTGAAATTAGGATTTACCATCGCAACCACTGCGTTCATTGTGTCTAGTAGAGGGCTAACGTTAACCAAATTATTTTTCCTGACGACGAGCTCATTGGGAGTAAGCAGATGACTTCGTCATTGAGATTGTTTATTTATATCAGCATTCATTCATAGCTCGTTTATTGATGGTTTATTATGGTTTCATGCATTTTTGTTCAACCATTCAGCGCCTTACTGTTTAGGCAGACTCCTTTTGATTGCTTGGTAGGCCAACTGTTCTAAGCATGTAACTGATACGAGAGTATGAGGAAATAAACGAGAAAGATTCAAGTCAATCCTAAATTTTGGTGCCATTATATAGAAGAACTCTGTTCGTATGCTATTCTCCTTATTAATATGCATAAAAGAAACAAGATACAATTGGGTTTAAATGGGTGCTACATTATTTCCCTGCTAGATGGCGCACTGTATCTTAGTCTACTTGAGTAGCTTGTGAGACTTCCTCCAGAACTGAACGTCTCGATATCACGTGGAACACTTGCGTATCAGTGCTTCATGCACTGCATACAACAGGTGTCCGTTTCCCCTGCTCCCTTCAGTGTTGCTCACGTACTTTGTCAAATCTCAAGAATTTCATGAATTGATTCTTTTTCGAGAATTCAATACTGTTAAATTTATTTCCTTAAATGTGGATTGTAACGATGAAACAATTAATTCCAGACGCAAATTATGTAAAAAAGACATTCATTTCGTATTGGCACTCAATGCTGAAGCTCCGTTAGTCTTCTGTACGTGTCTAAGAATTTCAGGTAAACTGCTACAGAAATTCGACTTAGGTAAACAAACAACAGGACCGGCAGCCAGTGTTGTACATTAGAAGTGAAGGCAGTGGCATTGTGCATGCGTTGAAATGGAGCTAGACTCATGTATTGTGAGGTGTACAATTGACGTTCACTGCAGTAGTGATGTAACAAGAACAAGTGCTCAGGTGAAACAGCGAGCGTTTGAAAGTGTTTCCTGTCTATATTGCATCAGTGGATTATGGACATGCTGAAGGAGTATTCATTATTTGATTTCTACTTCTGGTTGCAATACATTGTATCAGTTATTAAGAACTACTGTTGCATTACGTTAATTGAATTCATACTACTATAACAAAAACATTATTACTGTTTCAATTTACTGAAGTTATACCATTTTGACGTTCGTTGTAGACTTCATTAGTAGGACCCTATTCTGAAGGTATAGTTGTTCTCATGGTATTGTTCAAATAAGGAATTTAAGTCGGGTTTAGCTTACATTTTGAAGTTTTATGTAATATAAGTGAAAAAGCAGCTGTAAAATTATTTAATTCAACTCTGAAATTTCCCTCTGTTGTATTTAATAGCAGTATAACCCCTCTGCCCCCTTCACACTAGTGACCTCCCTGCACCCACACGCCAGTAAGTGAGTAGTAGGTTATGGTTGGTTTGTGAAGGTGATAGATGTACGTAGTGGTCATTAAAATTACATTCTTAAGTTATCAACCACGAATGTACGACCAAAGTTGTGTTAATTTTCCCTCACTAGGTTACGAAGCTTTTTTTATTTTTCATGTTATTTGTTTTTTCTGTCAATTCAAAACAGCATCTTCCTCTCTCTTTCTTTTGCACTCAATTACCTTCATTTTATTCTTTTTTATCTTATTTTTTCTATTTCGTACTCTCGTAATTTTGACAAGCTCTAGGAACCTGACGTCATAAACAATCCTCCATACAGCAATGAATCAACGAAGATATTTTCAGCATCAGTTATCAATTTATTCAACATTCATTCTGCCCGAGATAATATTACTCACTTTGCTGCCTCCATTATTTGTACGTGATTTTCAATAGAATAAGCCTGTGAGACCTGTGATTGCCTTTGAAGTAAAATACAACAAATAAATAATAAATCAAATACACTAGACGATGTCCTCAATGAACGCTTATTACAGGAGAAGATTATGACAATGTATTGAGTGTCTGTGTAGTTGTCTGATGATATTATTTATGCTTCACAATGTGAAGTATCTTTTATTGATGTGTGTCACCAGTGTTGTCTTATTCCTACGTCTATTATTTCGTCTATGACATCATCTCAGGCTCTTGTGAAATTACTATGAAAAAAACGTTCCTACTTCCAAGACCTTCATATAGGAAACATTTAATATATTTTCGTATCATTATTAATTACTTACTTGTTTTGACAAGTCTGAACTTCACTGTGACATCAAAAATTGAAAAATTCTCTCAGTTCAAGGTGAAAGTAGTACGAATATCGTTATTTTGCGTGAGTTTTTTGTTTTTGAACGAAAATTGTCTTCCAAATTCAGTAGAGAAAAGATGCTCAGCCTCTGCAAGTGAATTAAACGGAATAAAAATCTTACGCTCAGTATTTGATTACTGACATACGGTTAAAAATCTAGCAACTTCGAACCCTTGTCCTACGGATTGTATCCGAGGCACATCATGTATAGAATATTAATGACTGAATCTCCTACAAAATGCAGAAGGGTTGCAGAATAATTTTATTCATTGTTAAGATGCATAATTGTAGGATGTTACGCCAAGTCCGGGGCGTTGTCTACGTAGGTAAGAAACTTCCACGTCTGTGAGAATATTCTTTTCTCAAACTAAATATAGGTTAAACACAGCAAAAGAGTCACAGTTCAACACAATAAGTGATGGAATATCTAAACCTAAATGAATCTTTCATTGTCGAACTAAGTGTGTGCTGATGCTTCTTCCTCAGCATATTTTATCATTATTATGTTTCTAGAAGTGATGTTGCTGGACACCGTTAGCAAGTCGAGTTTTAACTCCCCATAGTAATAGCATAAAATAATACAGAATAGAATAAAATAGAATGGAACAGAATACAATAGAATATGGTGGCAGGAACAATTTGTTTAGTCTGTTCTTGGCTTGCTACGCAAGTCCCATGCCATCTACCATAAAGGCACCAATCACGCACATGCACTTCAAGTATACACAGAGATTTATTAGGTAGGTATTACATTCGTACTAATTCTCCTCGCAAAATCCAGGAGCTCTTCAGAACTATTTCAAGACAGTCTGCATATACGGGATTTTTTAAGTATTATTGTTGATAATTGTATACAGGGATATCTGTTCAGCTCAAATAATTTACTTAAAAATATGTCGAAGAAATTTTTTAAAAAGACTCAGTTTGAACGATTTAAGTTACGATCCATTCTCGACGAAATAATGAAAAAGTTGTATCAACAAGTAAAAATTTTCTCTTTCGTTCTCCGCTTTTACTGATTTCGTCGATAATGTGTCAAAATTTGAACTTTTAAACCTCGATGCTTTTTTTAATTTTCTTCTCCATTTTCATTTTACTGTAAATATTTCGGAGTACATTAGTAACATAACTATTACTTTTCGCCTTTGGCTTGCTAGGCTTTCCAATATCACAAATTTGAGCTCTACGGAGATGCAACCTCTTCCTTTCATAATAATAATCATAATAGTATTTATATAATTGTAATAAATTACAATTTTACTTATATTATTATTGATACTATGAAACTATACAAAAGTATCAAAGGAAAAAATTTCATGTTGCATCAATATTCAGCATTTCGGAGATCAATCAATGCGCGTTTGAAGAAATACGCAAATTAACTAGGAAAAAATGCATAAAATTTCATGAATTTGCCCTCGTTGAAGCGTCCAACTTTATTGTCTTTCAAGATCCAACTTGAAATTGCAAGTTGATTTCTGCCAGAATCAATTGCCAGGTCAGAAATTTATTTTATTTTTTATACCACAATATTAAAGTCCCCACTATCACAAAAGTACCAAATCAATAATTTTCATTTACGGACGTTTCTTTTAAATTGGGTTTCGTATGAATTATTTTCTGCGGGATTTTTTAATTAGTTGGGTTCCTAACAATGCTGGCAATCTTATCTTCCCAAGGAATTCTGTTATCTCTGCGTTATCCGTGTAGCTTATCTTCGTTCACTGAATTTGAAAGTTTCTTCTATTTTTTTCTCACAGGTCCTCGGAGTGAGCCAGAGAACGTATTGTAACTGTCAGCGCAACACAACAGTAATGTACAGTAGCTGTCAGCGCAACACAACAGTAATGTACAGTAGCTGTCAGCGCAACACACCAACACAATTGTGAGTGTTTTATGAAACTCTAATGAATTCATTTCCTTCGCTTTAGCTTCAAAATTACATGGTCCATTTGTGTGTTTTATTTTTGCCTTTTGTGTTGTCTGTGATGTGCAAAGGGATTAATGACTTTACCCTCTAATAGTTTTTTCTAAAATCTATGAGAATTCAACTACTTATTGGATGAATTGTTATGTACTCTGAATTTTGTCCGCTTTGTTAATGCGTCAGTGTAGTGTAGGAGACTAAAGTTACACTGCATGTTCATGAACCGGTCTGACGGATCTCTTCATACTCTTCTAATATATTCTTCGACTTGTGATCATAATTTCTTGCATTGAAACTGACAATTTTACTCCCATTTTTGACGCGTTGTTTTACTTGCTTGTCATACTTGAAGTCTTCAGTAATACTGACACTAAGATTTCTTTGTTGTACTCAACCTTCAAAAGGCGTATCATTCATTGTATGTTGGAAATGCCTGTTATGAGCACCAGTGCGCTTTACTGAACACTTGTTTGGGTAAACCAGGGATATAATAATACTACTACTTCTGACAAAAATAATACTGAACACTTGTTGGTATTGAAACTTTTTTGTCAGGTTTCTATCACTAGAAGTAGTCGATTGATGTCTGTTTGAAGGCAAGTTACAATGAGACAAGATGAGGCAACTCAATGGGATAAGAAAACATTTTGGCTATGGTAGTACCAATAAAAATAAAACTTGAATGAATGACGTGATGCAGCTCTCATAAAATTACGATTAAATAGAAAATATTTACCTTTGCTCTCTGGTGCTGGTTAGAATAATGTAGCCTAATGGCTGGATTAAAAGTTGCATTTTTTACTCAAAGAATGAAATAAAAGGTTACAGAATTGATAGTGCATCATCTAGATGAGTCTAGACATGTGGACGTACATGTATGCATTATGACGTTTTAGTAACCATTTTGAGTTCGTTTGAGCTGCTGAGTTGTAACATGTTTGTGAATAAAAAAATACATGCTGAAGTGTTATGCAGTGACATGCAGACTGAATGTTTCTTTTAAATGTGATACATTCTACAACATTTTCTTTGAATTTCACGAGACATGCAGTAATAAAAAATTCGAAGCTTGTTGAGGTTCTTCTCAACTGATTTCTTGATCAAATCTGGCGTTTGAGAACTCTAGCCTTATTCTTTTGAAGAAATTTTAGAATTAAATCCCATAGCTTATTCATTGGGCTTCAAACTATTTCAGTTATTCACGCTATTAAGTTAATAACTTTGTCTTATGCTGTTGTATTACTTTTCTGTATCCGTAATAAGTAAATGCTATAATTTCTGAAAATATCATCCCGCAGCACAAATAAAGGCACACAGACGCAATAGAGCTGCCTACATGTGTATTTCCTGCGCTGGTTATTCACTTTTTCAATTTCCATTTCACTCGAAATTACGTATGCATAAACTTGCATTGAATAAAGAAGTATGTGCCTGAAAGAATAAAATTTTTCGTCTTACTTTATGCTGCTTATTGTTGAAATTAGTGGTGATCTAAAGTGAAAAATCCTTCATTACCGTGAAATGTCCTTCTTGTGATTTCTGAAACTTAAACATTTGTTCAAAGACTATGGCAGAAGTTCATGATGTTCTAAAAGAGAATTTGACAATAATGCGCAAGACACGAATAATAGAAATACTGTACGCGTTTTCATTCCATCATCTAAACGCAGAACTTTAGTAAGAGCCTGCCAGGTGCCTTCAAGATAAAGTTCCCTTGAATTGTCAAAAAATTAGAGCAGTAAAAAGATGGCACTTACTAGAAACTACATCATTAATTAAAAAAAGAGAACCTCATAATTATTCTTGTACAGGGGGGCCCAAAAGTAAGGTACTTTACTTATGGGCCACCCTGTACATGATATTGTGTATATTTCCTCTCAGTTGAAGTACTAACAAGCGTGTTAGTGGAGTTGACGATCTGTTTGCTCAGTAAAACAACAAAAAGTCGATTCCTGAATCAGTAACTTCGGAAATTCTAAAAAAAATTAGAATCTTGAAAATTTCATCAAGACAAGAACATTCATGTAGAGAAACATCGATTCTCAGAGTATAAGCTATTTTTTCTTTGATTTGAAATTCATTTATATGTTTATATCTTAAAGCATTACGTTTAGGGATAAAAAATAGTCACGCCTAACGTATCTCAAAATTTATGATGTGTTGTGTGGCTGATTTAATGATATTTATTGAATTATTATCGCTCTAGCAATACTCAAGCAATAGCAAAGATCAGTAGCCAAGGATCAACAATGTAGTCCATAAGAATCTTGTGTTACATGAATTTATTTTTGTTTTTCTTTTCGAAAATATCATAACCGTTAGTTCTTCTTTGTGAAGCCAGGGAAAAGCTAGGTATTAGACAACACTTGTTGTGAACTCTTGAATGAGAAAAAACATTGCCTTAAAACTTTTATTTTAGTAGAGTAGGAAAATATAAAATACGTGACGATGTGACAGAGATGAAACTATGTTATTTTTTCCGAGCAAGATAATGTCACCATGAAAGACATTCCATCAAAGATAACGCCATGCAAGTAAAGGTTTATTTATGTGTTCCAGATATGATAACGAATTTTAACCCTGAAACTTAGTTTTTGTTGGGACAATTTTATTCGGTTAGTTAATCTGGCAGTGTTGTAGCTGCAGCAACTGATCTGAAGATTTAGGATTTGATTGATAGGTTAGCTGATGAACAGAGGGACTTGAAAATTGTCAGATAAGATAGAAGACTGACTTAAAAACTGTCAGATAAGACAGAAGCCAGATTTAAAAATTGTTAGATAAGCAGAGCCCGTGGTTTTTTATCTAGCAATGCAGAAATATTTTGTTGAAAAGCAACGAGATAAATCATCACGCATAATTTAACTCAAACGTTATTCTTCTATAATATTTTCCTTATAATTTCATGGGAGGTTTCCAATACATGTTTTAATTCATATTTTTTTATATATGAATATGATTCTTTACTGCTTGGCTCAGTTATTGCCTTTAAAATCGTTATTACGCTTGAAATTTTCAACGTTTCTACCTTCATTGCATTAATCAAGATATATTTATTTTACTCTCTGGTTTTCTCACTCGTGTCTGCATTTGTGTCTTCTCACTTGTGTCTCCATTTGTGTCTTGCGTTTTCTCACTTGTGTCTGCATTTGTGTCTTGTGTCTTCTCACTTGTGTCTGCATTTGTGTCTTCTCACTTCTCACTTGTGTCTCCTATATATTGAGGAGACGAGTATACGATTGCTGTCTGCTATAATGAAATATGTCTGAAGTGTTTTCTCATATTCATGAAGAAGTACCTTACAGTAATTTTTATAGTTGTTATACAGGGTGCGGCAACATAACTTCACTTTTTCAAAGGAAGTTCCTTTAAAAAAAAGGAAGTTGTGGTGCTACACCGTGTGTGAACCGATATATTAAGCAATGATTGTCATAACACTAGAAACAAATAAGAATATACCTCTGTACCTCACCCCATGAAAGTAAAAGAGTGGTCAAAGAAACGTTAAAATTGGTCACCGCCAAACTGACGCATGATGTGTTTTGTTAAGACGTTTTTCATGACAAGTTCATAGTTAACATTTACCAAAATACATGAATAAGAAATTCATTACATCTGGTATTGTAAAAAGTTATTCGTATTACAAGAAAAGTTTAGGGAATTAACACGTTTCCTGCGATGGGATCCACCGGTGGGTCACTTAGGTTAGGTTCTGTAATTTTTTCCGTGTTTTAGTGATTATGTGTACAAAGTAAAGATTTGCACCGGCTAGGCAATCGCAGGAAACGTGTTAATGTCACAATCTTTCGATCGAAAGTTGGAGCTCAGGACTGCGTGTCCAGGAATTAAATCGGAGTGTCGGCTGTGAGCAATTAAAAATATACGCGTTCGGATCCAAAAAATATGAACTTTTCCCATAGTGTATTGAATTTTTGTAGTCTCGTTCATATCGAGCGCAAGTGCAGGGTGGAAGATGGAAGATGTTTACTGTCATAATTGATTAATCTATGCGATTCCGATATCATCGTCAGATCCAGAGTGACGTTTTTTATCTTGGTGTACGTAAAACAGTTCATCAGAACTTGGTGTACGTAAAACAGTTCATCAGAACTTGGTGTACGTAGAACAGCTCATCAGAACTTGGTGTACGTAGAACAGTTCATCAGAACTTGGTGTACGTAGAACAGTTCATCAGAACTTGGTGTACCTAGAACAGTTCATCAGAACTTGGTGTACGTAGAACAGTTCATCAGAACTTGGTGTACGTAGAACAGTTCATCAGAACTTGGTGTACGTAGAACAGCTCATCAGAACTTGGTGTACGTAGAACAGCTCATCAGAACTTGGTGTACGTAGAACAGTTCATCAGAACAAAGAAGCACTGATCTGGGTTACGAATAAGCAGTATCTGCAATACACGCTATCGTTACTATCACATACCATTTAAAGTATCAAAGGGACGAAATACGAATGAAATTTTAGAATAAAATATAAAACATGTTTTGATATTCTTCTTTATATTAATAGTAACAAATTTTGATCCTCAACATTGAAAGAAGTGTTTCAAAAACTGTTCGTTTTTGATCGTCAACCTCGCTATTGTGATTATATTTCTGTCGTTAAGATTCGTACAGTCGTAAATTTGTTCATCTGTGTGCTAGGTACTTGCGCTCGAGCATGAATGTAGAACTAGAATAAATGTGCAAGTTATGACTCTGAAGATAGTTCAGGGCTCCTCGTTTTGTTTCCCATTTTGTGACCAGTTCTTATATTCCACCTGAACTTTTTGTTAGTGGACTGAGTGACCCATCTCTTCAGTTCCCTCTTCCTTCATTGCTTTCAAAGCCAAACATTGAGTATACATATTTTACTCGCTCTTTTGAAGAGGTATGTGATCAGTCTATTTGTGACCTAAATTTGTAGTATTTACTTATGCTTTTAGAGGTCACATAACGTGAGCTTAACGAGTACATATTCTATACTTTATCAAACTTGTGGCCGAGTCACACGCTTGCACTTCATGCTCACGTAACAGCCACGATAAGATACAACACAACTGATGTGATGGACGTCAAAATCTCTCATAACAAATGTTTTGAAGCATAAAAACTTCATTATCGATGCTCAGCTGTGAAAAGTGTCAGTCATTAAAGGAAATGATAGTGAGAAAGGTCTAATGATTTAAAGAGTTGTTCTACATGATTTATCACGTAATGGTGGGAAAATTTCTGTATATTACCTCGTTCTTCCAATTTTTTAACACAAAATATCAAAGGTTATTGCATGAACAAAACAGTTGCTGTTTCTAGTATCATATATACGATAATAAGCACTAACTAAACGACGACATTTTCCGTTTGGAAAATTCAGTTAAGATATAAAGTCAATTACATGGTATGCTATTATGTCTACCGACTAAAATAAATAAAGCATTCTGGATTAATTCAGGACGAGTATGTAATTTTTTTATAAATCTTCAACTAAGAAAATGTTGAAGTTCAGTAAGAGGTGGACACCTGAAAAAAAGTCGCTCAGTGTAGCTAACTAATGCACTAGATAGGATGGACTCATGAATTTAAAATATAATTTTATTTTGTACGTAATAATTATCCGTACATGTCTGTCGATGAAAGTTCGTAGTCAAATAAATTTCACTTTGAAGAAAAGTAGCATCATCGTAAAAGTAAAGGATTTTACAGATACCAAAGCATCCATGTTTAAGTGTAGTAGATGTAAAAACTTGGGTCTTTTGCTGAATTGGGATTCAGTATGCCGGAGCAGTGAAATGTACTAGGTACTATATTTAGGGTGTAATACTGGAATAACTTTGTAAAAATTCATTCAGGGCACATTGTACTTGAAAACTTTGCTTCTTGAATGCTGTGAGTTTATTCGTGGTGGGGTGAGTTATGAGTTACATTGTACTCATGGGTCCTGATTTATTTGACAGGATGACACGAAGGTTAAATAGTATTCAGTAAAATAGTATTCAGTAAAATAGTATTCAGTAAAATAGTATTCAGTAAAATAGTATTCAGTAAAATAGTATTCCGTAAATGTTAGACGCAGTAAAGGCGGGCTCCTAAAATACACACCGCATGCAAATCGTAATTACCTCCTATCCAAATTTCAGTTTTGTTTCCTGTACGTCTCTCGTCTAAAACAAATGAAAAATATTTGGAAGTAACTCCAGATTCATGTTTTCAGAACAAAAGCCTTCAAATTCAGCAGGTGCGTTGAAAGATAAGAAAATATTTCATGTGTAGTTTGTAAAACTATCACTCAGTCTTATTGTTTTATACAAGTTTGAAATCTTTTTTGACCATCAAGAAACATGCAACTATATTTTTCAATAACCAGTTTAATACTTTCTTATGATAGTTTGAGAACCTAGTTCGGTATTGAACCAAGAATGGGCCAAACGGCTCGTTCCTATTGCCTTATTCTATTCTATTCTATTCTATTATCCTTGAACAATTTGCATTAATTCTTTAAATGTGTATGTTCACTTTTTTTGCTGTCTGTTAGAATACAAAATTTATGAACCCAAGAATGGCCAAACGGCTCGTTTCCGTTGCCGTATTCTATCTCACTCTGTTTTTGGTTAAGCTTTCTCGTCTCTAACTTTTTTGACGTTGTACAAATTTGTGAAAAATAATTCTTTCAGACCATTGAGAACAAGAACGTGACACACTGTCCGTGACCCACTGTCCGTGACACACTGTCCGTGACACACTGTCCGTGACACACTGTCCGTGACACACTGTCCGTGACACACTCAAAGTTTTTCCGAATAACTACAAGGAAACTTCAAAACTCACGACCGTGGTTTCAAGCTTCACAATGTACATCGGGTTCAATGACTTGTTCTCTTCTTTGGTTTATAGCCGCACTTCACATGTTACCACGACAAGGGGGTATCAAATTTCAACTCTATCAGAAATTACAATGTAATCTTCCATTTAGAATTAGATAACTATTTCATCCATCTGCCTATGACGTCACTGGTGACCTTCGCTTAACGAACCAAGTGTACACCCTTCCTCCACCCCTCCTTCACCCCTCCTCTACCCCTCCTCCACCCCTAAACTCAAAACACTTGTTTGCCTCGTTTTTTGACGGTTCGCTGGTCTTGTGACCAATTATTTTAACATTTTCTTGTTAAGCTGCCCTCCTGGACGCGTGTAGTCTCGATCTCGAATCTGATTATCATTTAATAATACCATTTTCTTTTTATACATCGTGCCTGAGTTGTTCTGTAAGTACAGTTTATTGTTGGGCACTCTGAGCGACAAGTCTTAAATATTTTTTTCTGTCTAAAGAAACGGCCTTGTTGTTTCCGGTGCTAGTCTCTACCCTGCAACACTTCTCTTAGTTTATCTAACTCATTATTTCAAGGGTTATTTAATCCAGTTCTCTATTAGTCATTATTTATGCCAATTTTTACTGCAAAATGTTCATTCAAATTCAGTTTTCTTCATCGTTTTGAAGTTATTTCGCTTAAATAGATTCTTAATTATTCTGTTTCTTCTGTTGTGAGCGTCCTGCTTTTTTACACTAGGCTAGGTATGATTTTGTAAAATCAAACTTTCAATATCGCCGTAATTTCTGTTATGCAATCAGAAGTAATTTAAGCACAAATTTTGTCCTTTTACAAATAGATAAAGCATAACTTCAGAAGTTGTGTTTAAATTTTTACCATTCGAGGAGTTCGTTTGTTCTTGCTATCATGAGTATTGCTCTGTGCTTTCACCTTTTTCTTTCCTTATAATTCAATTCAAAATTCAATTATAAGCTTGAATGTTTATAAAGGTATTTCAGTTGATACCATTTACTCGCAGAAGGCTGAGTTAGAGTTTAGATATTTTGTGGCAGCGTGGGTTCGTCTGTACATAAGCACATGTGGCACTGTACATCTGCGCTGCAGTAATTTTAAGGTGCAGTAACGCACTCGTATCTCTGCAGTGTAGATGCAGAGCTGTACCTGACCTTAGTGTAGTGCTGCTGCTGTCAAACGTACGTACATTAAGTTGAACGCTTACCCTGTATCAATTTAGTATCAATTACTGAACAGCAAAAAACACCTGGTGCCGCTTAAACAATACTTGATTTGATGATAGTTGTGTCCTAACTTGTTAGACAGAATAGCTTGCTTCGGTCATGACTCTGCTAGTTCACTTATGGAATCATACAGTCATAGTTTGAGTAGTGTTTGAATTTCTCCTGGTTACATGTCATGGTGTTGCATTATGTATAAAGTACTGCATACGAATCGACAATTTACACTCAATCAGGAAGTAGCTTATTGGAGCGATATGGAAGAAGAGGCGCTGCGGTTATCTCTGTTTCTGCAACTCAATCAAACTTTTGGTCTACATAATAATACAAGCCAGTACTCAGTGCGTAACTGGACAGCCTGTGCGACGAAGAAAATTCTCGCCCAGTGGTTCCCTACATCAGCGTTCGCTCCACGGAGCTTAATTCAATTTTCAAGCAAAAGTTCGAGGATGAAATATAAACAGTGAATTTTTTCTAGTAGCTTGTGCGAACATGAGTGTGTGAACGAGTGAAAAGATAAGATTTATTTACAGTATGCATGCTTAAGCCTTGTGTGGGGTTCATATTCTTGTTACTCGGCCAGTGTTTGTGGGTCTGGTGGACTCGTTGTATTTTGTGGTTTTTAATGTCTCACAAGCAAACACTTTTATGTTAAAATACACAACAGGTGTTTTTTTCTTCCCAAACGGTATGAACAGAAAAATGTTAGCAGTAAAAATGAAAACGGCTTCCACTGACCGGAACACCACACAAGACTTAAGATCTTATACGTGTACGTTTGTGCATGTGTTATTGTGTGTGCACTGTGTGTTAAGAGCATTTACATAATTAGAACCATTAAACAACTTTTATAATTAAATTCATAAATTATCTGATGAAGGAAAGAACAAATAAATCAGTCCTCATCTCGTAAAAAACTCGTACGTAGTCGCACCAATTCTGCTTGTTGCAGCAACTTTCAGTTGTCTTGGTGGCGTCAAGGTATATACGTAGTTTTCCCTACAGTGATATCTTGTATAATATATATATATATATATATATATATATATATATATATATATATATATATAATTTTTAAATAGTTTTGGCGCTTTAGAAAATTTTGTTTTGAGTCGTGAGAAAATTTGCACTCGATTTGAAATGTGAACATACTAAGTTGATCATACTAAGTTGATCATACTAAGTTGGTCATAATAAGTTGATCATAATAAGTTAATCATACTAAGTTGATCATGCTAAGTTGATAATGGCTTGTATTAATTTTTTTACTTTTTTACTGTATTAATGCAATATTGACCTAGCGAATCACACGCAGTCTCTTGCTCGTAGGTCATCTGTATTTTAGGAAGTCAGTTTTTTCACGAACAAAGAGAGTTGCACCATCTAAATATTAAAATATTTTGAAAAGAGATATTGGTCATGGAAAATGATATGAATGAGATAAGGTCGGTGCATTCAATTTTTAAAGTTTGAACGTTGTGAACATCCACCTGCTGTGTATTTTGAAACGAGTGTTCATTGTTCGTTCACTCTTATACTTTTTCTTATTTTACAGGCGAGTGACGTGTGACACATTTACCGTGTTCGTTTTACACAACTGTACACTGAGAGTTCATATAAATTTTATGCCTTTTTTGGCTTTGGTCTAAGCTGTTAACAAGCATGCGGTTCGTTACCATGCAGCTGAGCTCCTCACGATGCCTTGGCCTTGTGACCGCCTTACAAATTACAAATGGTTCACATTGCTGCGCTGGTCAGAGTCAGCGGCTTTTGTCCGAAATGGTGTTACGGTGTAGACTTGTACCTGTATGTGATAACACAGTGGCTTGTGTGTCTGCATGTGTCATGGAGTAAAATGTATGGATGTATGCGGTTACTGAGAAGAATATGAACATGCATTTGGTTACGGAAAAGGAGTGTAGCTGTTAGTGGTTACATGGTTGTTTGTCTGCGATGTGTTAGTTGCGGAGAGCGATGTGTTTATGTACGTCGCTGCGAAGTGGGATGTGTGTTTGCTCGTAGTTATGATGTAGTATGTGCATCTGCATGCTCTTATGGAGTGGGATGTGTGTCTGCTTATGGTTAGGAAGTGGAGTAGGAGCCCGAATGTGGTTATCAACTAGGCTGGGTACCTGGATGTGGGTATGGAGTGGGACGTGTACCTGCATTTGGCTACGAAGTGGAGTGTGTACTTGCATGTAATTATGGAGTACGATGTGTATATAGGTGTGGTTTTGAGGGGAGATGTTTACCTACACGTGGTCACAGAGTGGATGTGTTGTTGCTTTTGTTAAACCATTCTTTCATTAACAATGAATGGATTCTGAAGTATTTGTGGCAATCAAGACTCACTATCATAAGTAGAGAAATGAACAAGTAGAAATGCCCAAGACTATGGCCTCACTGTAAATGGCAGTTCATGTATGACTATAAAATGATCAACTTTGCTTTTTTGCGTTCGTTGTGTTTTCATTTATTAGTTTCAGCAAAGTTATGCGTTTCCCTGCAAAAATTGAGGGATTAGTGTTGCCAAACCAGTGGCCTTCTTCGTGTAAATTTTTTGGTTTAGATATAAAGCGGATGCATGTTTTTCCGAGTGAATTTCTCATTAACTGCAAACGCAATGATAAGTAAAAATCAGGAATACTCAGGGTATCCTCAAAATCACCATAAACTTCTAACACATTCATAAATATTAAAAAGAAAACAGCGTTTATTCATGTGTTCATTTTCAACAAAGGATGATCGCAGTTTTACCTGCTAGACTTGCCATCAGATTCTGGTGCTTTTGAAGACTAGTTATAGACTTCCACATGCACACCTACATGTATGACGGCCTTCAGCCACTTTCAGACGCAAGTCTATCCGACGCTTTGCACTATTTCTTCCAAGACCTCGCTGCAGGCTATGTGTATGTGCCTCAAGCTGTAAGAGGTCACTGGGATTAGTGATATACACCTCAATTTTGATGTAGCCCCTGGGAAAAAGTCACAAGGTGTGAGGTCGGGAGTATTGAACCCACTCAGAAGGTTCTTCCTACTGATCGCTCAGCAAACTTGATGTCTCTAACTTGGCTAAGTGGAAAAGATCTCTTTTTTGTTAAAAAGAAGTCCTTAGCAAGGTATCCCCTAGCTGGAAATTGTGGCACCGTGAATTCCTGAATTATTGCCAAGGAATTTTTTGCCATACCCGTAGCCGTGATACCGAGTGCATTTGCGTAGAAAAATGGTCCAATCAGTGCAAGACATTGCACTCTGAGTCACCAGCTGAAAAAGTTTTGTTCATTTTCGAAAATTTATGCTAAGTTTGATTTTCTTTAAATTTTGAAGTTGTGTCGGGTGATCCAATTAAACAGATGTAACAGAAACCAGTTGGTTTTCTAGGAGACGAAAGTTGGTTTGATTATGGTGGGCGGGTGCATCACTCATTTCTTCAATAGTATCATAATCTGCCTTTCAAAGCGTTAAATCAATTTAAAATCAACGCAGCTAATTACTTCATCACTCTCCGAAGCATGTGCTGAATTGAGAGTAACTTCATCACTCTCTGAAGCATGTGCTGAATTAAGATTTAGTGATGCTTAATTCAGTGCAGGCATCAGTATGAGATTTCTACGGCTCTGTATAAGGTGCGGCAACATAACTTCCTGTTTTTTAAAGTAAAGTGCTTTAAAAAAAGGAAGCTATGTTGCCGCACCATTTATAAAAGCCTGCTGCATCAGTGCGAATTCTATGAACACTTCAGGAAGAACTTTGTTTCGGTTAATTTTTTCTACTTTTCAGTATAAATCTAAATAGCTGAATTACTGATAACTACGCAGTGTTTATAATAACTGAGTCTAGCGTTCAGTTGTGTTCTATGCAATGGAATATTCAGCATGTTTGTAAAACAAACAGCAATTCTTTATTTTTCAGATTTCACGAGAGTTTTCAAAGAAAAATAGAAATTTTACGTAGACTGGAAATGAAGTAAATATTGAGCTTTCTAAAATATTTTTTTCTGAGATCATGCATCATAACAACTCGCTGCATAAACCAAGTTCGAAACTTGTAATGTTTAAAAGTTTAAAAATATATTTTCAGTCATTGATTTATTTTAGAGTCAATAATGACACTTGAAGTCAACACATGAAAGTAAATCGTACACGCCGTAATTTGACATCATGTTTAGCATTATAACTTATTTTTATTTCAGTTAACCGAATACATTTGAGCATTAAACTATGATGAAAAATAAATTATTATTACTGTCATTTTTACTTGCATAGTATTTCTCAAATCTCAGTTTTACTGCCCTTATTAATCGCTGTCAGAAATGAAACTTTTATTGGTGAACTCATCAATTACGGCGCTGATTTTGTTAAGAGACATCGGGGACCACCATTGCTACCAGTAATTCCAGTACTACTGATACTATCGTCATCCTCTCAATATTATCAATTTCTCGAGAAATTCATCAGATCGCATCCCATCATGGAAAGTTTTCTCGAATACAATTGAATTACTGGGCTCCAATTCGCTCATCTATAATGCAAGCAGCAGCAGCAGCATCGGCTCACGATTTTATTTTCAGTTTCGAAGCAAGTTAGAATTCTGTGGTGTTGCTTCACAGGTGTAAGGCGATGACTGAGTCACCTGATCAAATCCCCCTGCTCCCTCTCCTCCTACCTAACTTCTGTCCCACATACCAACGACATTTTCCAGCTTTAGATGCTGATTCACAAGCTCCTAAATGTAAAGCAGGCTCCTGCTGGGCTTCGCTAAGACTCGTTTTTTTCTGAATTGCGCACAATCAACGACTCGTAAATAATGAGCTTCAGTGTTGAGCGCAGCTGAATTCATTGATTCATTAATATCAGTGTCCTACTTCCAGAAACACTGCTTTCTTCCACAGCTAGGACTGCGTTCAGTCGAACAACATTCATTTGCAATGATATGACAGGTATAAGTGTTCTATTTAACTTTTTCATTGCATGAGTACAGTCTAAAAGAAAATATAAATACTCTCCAACTTGCAAACGTTTGAGTTTCGAGCTTCGACTCATGCGAACAAAGTTGCTCTTAGGTCAAAAGTAGGAGAATTTGATAAGGAACGAGAGATTAGAACCTCTACTCTTTTATCAGCTCAAATATTTCAAATTTTTACGTGTACTCGCAATTTTGCAGTTACTTTTCTACTTCTTCGGTTTTTAATATTCGCGAAGTTTTTTTTTCATCTCTTCTTATTCAGGGTTTCTGTGAACAGCAGGATTTGATATTCACTTCGTCTTGCAAGTGCAACATAATAAAATAATTCAAAACGCATGACAGATTAAGGTTAAAATTTAGGTTCAGATTCAAGTTCAGTTTTAGCTTGAGTTTTCAAATTTGGATCACAAGAAACCTATGAAATTTTCGACTACATGTTTATCATTTTCTTCGTCTGTGTACTTATTTCTATGCGTAATGAATTGGTGCACAGAACCACACGTTCTAGCAATTTAAATGAGGATTTTACTCTCTAGAATGTGAATTTGTGTGTATTTTATCATTGGTGTACATAAATTTTTTCAAGAACAAAGAAAAGTGAAACTGTTTTCCATTATATCCAACAACCGCAACTACAGTCGAACTCACTTTATGCTTAGTCTGCAACATTTACCAATGCTCGTTAAAGCACGTTAGTAGCAGGTAAATTACATCGTAATTGCGGATACACGTTCAAGACACGTTTCTCTGCTCCTACATTCTTATTGTCATCATTTACATTCATCACCAGCGGTTTCTTCCTCTCAATTATCTATTCTTGTCCAAAATTTTAGGTTATACTTCTTAATATTCAGGCCCAGAAGCCGGCTGCATCTCGAAACCTCCACCCTATTCATTCCTCACTGTCCCTACTGAACTATCCTTTACTGAACGATTCATTGCATGCCACAAAATTATTATACACGCTTTGCTCACACGCGTTCTTGACATACTTATGTGACCCTGCCACCATTCATTTTTTTTGTAAATATTTCCACTAGCAAGATATTGTGCTTCTTTACATCACTTTAATTGTGTTTGCAAACACTGTTCCCTTAGGTTTCAATTAATTCGTTATTGATGACTAACTTTTTATTTTTTACTGGAGACGCTGATTTTATTACAACAAACTCCAGAAATTTTGTACTAAGCGTTTATGATAACTCGTACAGGTTTTGCTCGCATTAATTATGCAAAAAATATTGTCAATGCTGGCGAGTTTACGTTAAGAGATCCATGAAAATACGCAACTGTGTTCATGAATAACAGACGAGAGTATGCCATTTGTAAGGTTGCCTTTGACTATGAAAAATTTGACCGTGAAGTACAAAGGGTCCATTGCTAGGCGACTGCATGGAGTACAAATTTACTAAACAAGTAGTCCAGCATTCACTTTTTCTCTTTTTTATACTTGGCTCCACTGGAAAAAAGGCTACACGTGTATTCCTACGTGATTTTGACAATTTTTGCTTGTACTTCTAACATTTACAACTTAGAATGTTGTTATCAATCTCCTACATTTTATAGTATCTATGTTAATACAAATTGAAACATTATTTGAGTGATATGCAAAGGGCAAAATCATGAAATGTTGTAGACTGCAATGTTTCTTAAGTTGTTACTTTTTACGAGAAGAAAATTATTTTCATTAGAATTCGTACACACCGAATAACCCCTGAATATGAACCCTTCTCTATCTTATCTTACGCTTGGAGGTTGATATGCAAACTACTTTTACTTTATTCCTGGTTGATAGCATTTATTATTTCCGTATTGTTAGTATTTTAAATGGGGCGTACGTTTCTGTTGATACCATTTATATCAGGTTAGTTATCATTAATTCTTCTAAAATATTATTTTACGTATTGCTGCTAAGCAGATATTTGTCAAACATTGCGCTATAATAATACAAAGGTCTTCTACAAATTTGGAATGCTGTAGTTAGTGTAAAAGTTACAATTTTCCTCACGTTTTATCGAAAAGCAAAATATTTTTGTAGAGAATATTTCATTCAAGTTTTAATTATTAACTTCAAATTATGTTTATTCAAGCGATTTCGTTCACGAACTTCGAAAAAATTTAAAATCAGAAAAATACTTTAGATTCTCTTAAATAGTTTTCTTTTAGAACATTTTCTACAAAAATGTCTCATTGGTTAACTGTCTACATATATAATAGACAATGTATCTCCATGTCTTTCTACCTCTCTGTCTCTCTCAGTATCTGTGTGTGTCCGTCCCATTACTTCCTATCTATTACTGAAGAAAAGTTATTGAACTGAAATCAGAACGGGTATGCATGTATTACAAGCATTGTATTGTGGATACCAAAGGCGGCCGATCATTATAAAATACTCAGTTTTTTTCCGCTATTAGTTTTTTCTCTTACACGGCCATGTTATCGGTAGATAAGATACAGAATGGAAGTTCTGTATATATTCATGAAAAATATTCAGATTCTGATGGTACCACGGGTAAAACTGAAAAATGTATCTATTTCATAGATCATTAATTTTCTCACTTTTAAATCAACGCATTTTACAGATACTATCTGGGTCATGTTATCGTAGATGAGATGCAGGATGGAAGTCCTGTTTATACTAATGAAAATTATTCATTTAAAACAATAATTTGTCGTAAATCTTTAATGCATTAATCTTTATAATAATTTCAAATTAGTCAAATCTAAATCGTGGAATTTCCACGGGAACTGGTTATTTTTAAAATATCAAACTCATATTCAGCCTCAAGTGGCAGGCAAATCCAAGTCCTGGTACAGAGCTGAAACAATTACAGCTTATCTCGAGTCTGGTGAAGAAAGAAAATAACTTTATTTTCAATTAAGCATACAGTACAGATAGACACACATAATATAGCTGTCTGTATATAAGTTTTAGTGTCTGAATGCTTCTACCATTTAACTGAAAATGACCGCAGTTAACAAACATGTTAAAACGTTTTTGAAATCAATCTATCGTAAGTTTATTGAATAAAATATATAACATCCTTCTGTTGTGATGTTTTATACACGGAAATGAGATGCAAGGTGTCTGGAGAGTCATTTTGCACGTTTATATTTATGAACAGGTATGTTTCATTATAAAATACATGAGACAGACATAGATCAATGAGTTATAAAGTATGTTGCAAGGAACCCCTCTTAATGACAATAAAGGTTTAGATTTTATTTTTATTTTTTATGTTTACACATTAATGTTAGTTGTTCGTTTGAAATAGAAATTGAATGAATATTGTTATTGTTGTGTCTAAATTATCCGACGAGCGCGGACGATATTAAAATAAATAAAAATATACACTGTTAGAAAAGTGCACAGTTACTTACTAAGCATCTTGTGTATTTGAAATATGGAATTGATCTTCATATTAATATAAATATTAGATTTCACTATAACCCTTTGCTTCAACTTTTGTTCAGCCAAGTTTTAGTGATAATGGCTTCATTAGCCCGTAAATAAGACATGTTTTACAAATTATGATTATATTTATCGTACAGATATGTTTCTAACTGCTGGGACAAATATATTCCATCAAGATCGAAAGTGTTACAGTATTTACGAAGCACTTCAATACGTAATGTACATACGAGTCCCTCCATACAAAAGACTGAGGCACACAAAATGCCCAGTCTCTTACAATGGACAAATATTAATTCTGATATAGCATTACGCATTACATATATTAAAAAAGTCCATCCTAACTGATGATAACTCAGTGTCTTCGTTTATTGTGGTTCGTGCGAGCGCCGGTGAAAATACAGCATTTTCTACTATGTTTAATGATATTGCAAATGAAGCAATACGTCGGGTTTTAACTCATAATTCTAACATTATGAGACGTATATGTATGTATATGAGTTGATTTGTGCAAGTTAATTTATTTGATAGTAAATCGAGTAATGTGAACATATCTCATTGATCAAATGTTTCACGCTGTACGGACTATTTAGAACAAAATGCTTGAAGCAGAGAACTCCTGTGAACAATTAAGCGTACAACAGGCACTTCAGATTTGAAGCAATGCAGTCTCTCCCACAGCCAAATCAGTTCATGTATCAGTACATGTAAAAAGCAAACATACGCTCTGTGGCACTCGAGTACTTTACTGCAATTGCACTTTTGTGTTCGTAATTTTGTGGTGTATGTGACAGAGGATGCATAGAATTACTTGGTGCGGTCGCCTTTCCCGTACTCACGTCGAGAACCAGCGGTGGATCCTAGCTCCCTTTTATCCATCAATTTCCACGCTATTGTGGATGAAATTATAAAATCAGTACAGATTTACCGGTGAGGGCTTCATTATTGTTGCATTTAAGCCATTGTGTAGCTTTGATTGAATTAATGTAATCACAGATATTAGGTTCTTCCTTCTGATTGTTTGTGTCTGCAGTGTTAGCGAAAAAATGCATTGCTCGCATCGCTGTATAATTTCTGCTGAAATCTTCTGCATAATATGATAGATTATGTAGAAGTTGTTTAAATAATATGGTGTAGAGGTGTGTAGTCGTCGTACAACCTTACATGTATCAACTAGAGTTATTGTAATCTGGTGATCCACGCTAGTGTTAAAACATACTAGACAACAACAAGCCACAGTTCACCAACAATTCTTGACTCAACTAACTCAGCGGGTGAGTGAGCTCATGAGTGTCCGTTTGAGTTCATTGGTTCAACTGTCAAATGAGTTAGTTGTTCCTATGCACTTTTAATATTTATTCACCAAGGAATAAGAGACTTATGAAGGATGGATGCATCGTTAATTTTTTCCAATATCTTATGCCTTTTCTTCGTAATTTTGACATGAATGATGATGCAGAAAAAATGAGGAAGCTGTCAATACTCAAAATTATGATTGACAATATCCCTACGCTTAATTTTAACTATACTAAACTACTCGTAGCCGCTCCCACTGTCTCCAGTTGGAGTGATCGATTTCGTTTCTTTATCAAGCATTGAAAAAATATATTCATGCAATAATATGAGATAAAACCAGGAAATTGTCCGCTGGACGGTGGCAGGCCTCACGAGGGTATTTTTGAGCAGCGTTCCAGACAAACTCAGCAACTTGGACCAATTTTAAATGTGACCAATTTTAAATGTGACCAATTTTAAATGATGAAATTCTGATCCAGGTGTTCAAAAGTTTGTTAGTGAATTTGCTATGTAGAACAATGACTGCTTACTTCCAGTCTGCACGTGACAGTCATTTGTAAAACCTTTGCATGTGAGCAAGAATGCAAACAAGAACAAGATTTCAAGTTGTTACTTAGCGTAAACTTTATGAGCTATTAAATTATGTTTTATTTGCACTGCTATTTTGAGTATAGGAAAGTTAAGTTTTATAAACTGGTAAACAGTTTGAACGCTAGTAAGCATTGTTATGAAACTTGTAAATTTGCTTACAATTCCAATGGGCATTGAAAAGAATCAGAATCGCCACAATGCAAGAATACTCCATCCAAGAGGCACGTGGTGTCAAGTTGACATTGATGTTTGCACGTGGATGAGACGCGTCAGAACACGCGTGGACGACGTGCTGCACGTGTGACTTTCATTTTCGTATTAACATGACCTATTTTCATACCTATGACCTATCTTAGTACCTCAATGCAAGGAAATGTTCAATAGAAAATCGTTGAAATGAGAGGTAGCCCACATCGTTCATTGCCAAACCTCACTATATGTCCTTGAGAAAGTTAGTTGTACATTGTGTCTTTTATAACACGAGTGGTTTTTTCTTCTATTTCAGGTGCCGTTCGTTGGATTGAGACTTAAAGCTGCGATTCAACCACTGCCTGTACGTACCCCTGCATGACCACGGCATGACTGCACCACCAGACGTATGAACCACGGCAGGATCACACACATCTTCCGTCTTATTGCATCACAGATCCGTTCTGTCGCGTCTCTGTTGACAGTTCTGTCTTGACAGGAGACGGTTTAACCACTTTTTATGAGTCACTTGACCCACGGATATATTTCTGTGAGGAAAATCATACTGACCATCCTAAACGATTTACAGTTCTAGTAAAACTTTCTTGATTATAACATCTAGTCGATCAGCAGCATTAAAAATCAACAATGAATGTTGGACATCATCACTGACCAGTTATTTTTCGGTAGCTTTAATTCTGTACGCTAGTATCAGTTAACGCAAGCCAAATACGGTAATACGTAAGCCAGTTATACCCTTCCGCCTCCTAGCCTCTTTACAGTTAGCCTTCTTGTTCAGCCATACAGTCAGCCTTCTTGTTCAGCCATACAGTTAGCCTTCTTGTTCAGCCATACAGTTAGCCTTCTTGTTCAGCCATACAGTTAGCCTTCTTGTTCAGCCATACAGTTAGCCTTCTTGTTCCGCCATACAGTTAGCCTTCTTGTTCAGCCATACAGTTAGCCTTCTTGTTCAGCCATACAGTTAGCCTTCTTGTTCAGCCATACAGTTAGCCTTCTTGTTCAGCCATACAGTTAGCCTTCTTGTTCAGCCATACAGTTAGCCTTCTTGTTCAGCCATAGTCAGCCGCTGTATTCGACCATACAGTCGCTGTGTTCAGCCATACAGCCTCCGTATTCAGCTACACAGCCTCCGTATTCAGCCACACAGCCTCCGTATTCAGCTGCACAGCCTCCGTATTCAGCCACACAGCCTCCGTATTCAGCCACACAGCCTCCGTATTCAGCTACACAGCCTCCGTATTAAGCTACACAGCTGTCTTCCAGGATTGCACAACCGCTGCATCGCTTGCTTCAAGAGAGACACTGAAGCACGCAACACAGGACGGAAACTCCTGTTTCACTTGCGTTTATTCATAGACACTTTAGCTCTGCAACTCCACACGCTGCTTTGTACTTTATCCGTTTAGTGTTTGATTAAACGTTACCTTTCGTAAAGAGTGATGCTCAATAGAATTATGTTATTCCCTGCTTTTTAAATTTAGATTTAGTTTACCTAATTTTAAAATAATACATGAAATTGATTCCAGGCAATAAATCGCTTGACACAGTATAGTATATAACATCTCGCATACGAAAACCATTCTTCTTTCTAGTCGATGGTTCCGGTGAAAGTGACGGCATAATTTTCAAGCATAGTCGTCTGGTGAATCCTACAACTGTGTACTAACATCAATGTAGACGTTTATTTGCTCTGCCCAACACGGATAAGTTGATTTCTACTACCCCTGATTTAAAAAATACTTTGTATATTAAGTTGCTTTTAAATGGAAGGCGTACTCTTCCAAACAATTATTCAGTATGGATGATCCAAAATTCAGTTATCGCGTCGGCAACGAAAATCCTTCAGTGCCAGTAAGGATGCACGGCGGTGCCACATCTCCATCAGCTGATTCAGGAGAAAATGTGCCAAACGCACAAAACGGAGACCCATCACTGATGCCTGAGGTACGAAGTGCTGCTGAGATCCACAACACACGCAATACAAGCAGCAGTTGCAATGTGCAGTGCGACGGAGGAGGGAGTGTAGTAAGTATTACTTCTTTCAGTCCAAATAATAGTAACTTTAGATCTAGAACTGAAGAGTGCAGCAACAACATCCAGAGTGATTGTCAGGTGTGCCACCATGGCAGTGGTGGCAGTTTAGAGCGTGGTGGCATATCGTATGTGGCACCAGTTACATGTGGCCGGCCATTGCATCAAAACGTGACCGGATCCAGTGAGTCTTCTGAAGGATTACCTAAAACAGAGCCAGCTGTCCAACATGTTACATCTGATGATTCGATACTTCTTGAACAGGGACCCAACAGAGGGGGAGCCTCTGACGCTTGTAGCAACAGACAACTAGATAATGAAACAGATGATCAAGTAAATCTAAAAAAGACATGCGATGAAGAACAAGGTATTCAAGAAAAGTACAAAAAACGTTCGGAAACCACTAAATTACAGCGTGGTACGCCGCATGCTTATCGGTCTTCACAACCTTGGGCAAGGGCGAGGCCTGTGTCTGTACACGACAACCTTGATCATCACCGAAATTTGAGCCGTGCTGCGTCTAATGAATCATCTTGCTCCGAGTCCCGCCTAGGCGGTTCCTTCTTCCGTGGCAGTGGATCGCCAAGACCTACAAATGAAAGTGAAGCATCCAAATTCATAACGCTATGTGCGCCCGTACATTCGCAGCCTTTCTCTCCTCGAAAACGCTTAGGGATTTCGTCTTCTCGGTCTCTGTCATCCCTGCACACCGCAACCTTAGATCCTGGGCATACGGAGGAGGCACAGCGCGGCCAGTCTCCGTGTCCCACTACAGCTCCACGTGATGAAGGAGCTCCAGAGCGACGAATGCTCGAAACATCGGCTGATGAACCGAGCATCACGCCAGTTTTACGATACAACTCCCCGTTCGTGCAGAGGAGATCACTTTACTCACCCTATACTCAGTACACATCACGTATCCGGCCTGGAGCTTCTTATGCATCTCACGTACCCGTGCCTAAAGAGATGGCGCAAATTTCTTCTCTTTCTTCTAGTCACGTTCCTGTGTATGAAAGTCCAAGCGACAGCTCAACTAAATTGTTTCATTCGGAATACAAGTTCACTCCAACTCGGCCTTTGTCATACGCTGGCACAACAGAAACTTTCGAAAGAAATGGTCGCCATATTTTGCCAAATCAGAGTAAGGAGTCTCCGAAAATGTTTCCACTCCCTTCTGAATTCCCTCCTCCTTTGCCTGTCCATTCCCCACCTCCCTTAACTCCACGGGCACGTGCGCCTCCATCTCCAAAGATCCCTCAGTCTCCGTCATCTCAAATGTCCTCGCTGCCTCCGTTTCCAAAAGCTTCCACGTCTCAGTCTCCAAAGGATTTGCAGGCTTTGAGCTCAGAAAGCTCTTTTCCTCTGGATAAATCTCATTCACCACAGTCTGTAGAGGCCTCTTCGTCTCCACAGAGAATGTCTACCGTCTCTTCATCTTCTTTGCCGATTACGCTTCCTGTTACCGTGGCCAGCACAGCTCCAGCAACACCTGGCTTCCTTGTACCTTCATCCACTCCAGTGGAGGGTAAAACACAAGAGTCCTCCGCTGACTCTGAGGAAAAAGACCCCCCGAAGAAATCATTGGGGACAAAGATATTATCAGCGTTTTTGAACGTGATGGCACCAAAAGGATATGCAGCGCCCACAGAGACAGTAGTTCCCAATGCCAATGAAGTGCCAGATAACTGCCTGGTGGAAGAAACGATGCCAAAATCAGTCACGACTCAGTCCAAGGAAAATATTAATCCTGCCAAGCGCTTGGAAACATCAACAGTCACTGCAGTAAATTCAACGGCCTCATTTGAAACACCGAGACCGACTGCTACGAAAACTTCAGTTCCTGCATCAAATAAGCCCGCTAACTTCATCAAATCAGAACCACATGTGATGAAGACAAAAGTCTTACCTAATGAAGGAATGGAGTTGTTGCCAGAAAAGAAACCAGAGGAAAGCTTGGCTGCTGCCACTGAGAATATTTCATTAAGAAATATGGTCGAGGATCTGAATACTATCGTGCCATCGAGTAAAATTTCGATTCCAGTTTCTGTAGAAGAACCATCGCATGAAAACTTATCTAGTACACTAGGTAGAAATCCCGATGGTATAAATGCTGTAGGTGCGGAAGTTCAGAATAAAAGTAGTCACATTGAAGACGACGATGCTATCAGTCAAGCAGAATTAGAGGAGCCATCAAGCAAGCCCCCACTCCCTACGATGGCCACGCATCCTCTCCTCTCTCAGATTAAACAAAGAACGTCAGAATCATCTTCATCAGAAGATTCCAGAACGCAAGAAACTCCGGATCTTTCAAACCACTGGAAAGATCCCGCATTCAATGCAGCTTCTTCTGTCCAGGCGACCTCAAATTCAGCTTCATTCGAGTTTTCGAATGCAAGGCCGAAAGATTCATACATAGTTCATCCCCTGAATTACAATCGTGAAGATGCTCGTAGTTCTTCGTTCAGTGAAATGCCTCCAGTTGTTAGTAGTAGCACTAAATCGCGTCCTGATACACTAGCGCAACCCGGCTCTTCATTTCCGTTGAACTTAAAGAATGAAATGGATAGATGCAATTCTACTCGGGATCTCACGGACTTCGCTGATGGCTTGTCTAGTAATTTGTCTCCAGCTCATGAGTCTATGGCAAAATCAGTTAACAATTTGAAACAAATTTTTGCTTCTCCAAAATCGGACCGTGTGAACTCACTTGCGAGCTCTAAAATAAAATTCAGCTCGCTGCAGAAACTGACCAACAGCCCGGACACAAGTCTCTCTTCTAGAGAGCCAGAACAACGTTCTAATTTTATTGGAAATGGAACTGGTACTCAATTGTCCAGCTCGTCTCCTCGTGAGACTGAAGACAGTGACCAACCGACCAGTTCTCACATTGATATTAGGAAACTCATCAGCGTTTATGATAAAGACTTCAAGCCTACTCAGAAACACGTATTCGTTAGACCTCATTTCTTGCCTTCCAATAAGCATGTTTCATCCTCTTCAACTAACCATTTTGTTTTAGAGCCTCGACAGCAGCAGAAGCAAACATCGAGTCCTCCTCCAAGTTGTGATGTACCGGCATCAGTCTCTAACGCTAAACCCATGCCTATCCCGCAACGATATTCTGGAGAAATGAAAAGTGTGCTTACACAACCTTTACTGAGAAATCAGAAATTTTCTCAGAAAAATCCAGTGCAGCGGAAAAATCGAGAAAAGGAGGAAAGAAAGCTAAGCCAGCAGAGTAATTTGATCCTGGAAGAACTACGCCGTCAACACCTGAGAGAAAAAGAACTAATTCAGCAAAGGAAGATGTTGGAACAAGAGTTCAATGAGAAGCGTCGTGAGATGGCCTCCAATAATCGTAACGAGAATTCAGTAAGGAGTGAGGGAAAAATTGTAGTGGCACAACCTGGGCAAGGAGAAGTGAAGACAAAATTATTTTTACTTGAAGAACACCGGACCGAGCAGCAAGGAACAGGACTTGATGTTCAGCACTGGAAGGAACACGGAGAACATCGCCACAGCTTAGAGCAGCCACTTAACTTTTATGATCAAATTGGAGGAGAGAATGAAGAACAGAGACAGAGAGAGCGTCAAGATTATCAGATCAATAAACGCGAAGAACAAAATCGTCGGGAAAACGAAACACCGCGGCAGCAAGAACATGAAGAGCTCCATATCAGAGAAAGAGAAAAACAAAAACAGAGAAAGTTCGAAACTCAGCAAGAGTGGGAACGAAACGAAGAACAAAAGAAACGTGAACAACTGCTTAGAGAATGTCAAGAACAGCTGCGGAATGAACGTGAGGAACAGACACAGAGGGAACGTGAGGAACAACAGCGACGAGAACGCATGGAACAGCTGTGGCGGGAACTTGAAGAACTGCAACAGAAGGAACGTGAGGAACAGCTGCAGAGGGAACGTGAGGAACAGCTGCAGAGGGAACGTGAGGAACAGCTGCAGAGGGAACGTGAGGAACAGCTGCAGTGGGAACGTGAGGAACAGCTGCAGAGGAAACGTGAGGAACAGCTGCAGAGGGAACGTGAGGAACAGCTGCAGTGGGAACGTGAAGAACAGTTCCGAAAGAAAGTACATGAACAGTTGCAAAAGAAACTTCAGCAGCAGCTGCGAAAGGAACATGAAGAAGCGCTGAAGAAAGAACTTGAGAAACTGCGAAGGGAACGTGAAGAACAGTTGCGGAAGGAACTTGAGGAACAGCTGCGAAAAGAACTTGAGGAACAGTTGCGAAAGGAACTTGAAGAACAGCTACGAAAAGAACGTGAGGAACAGTTGCAAAAGAAACGTGAGGAAAAACTGCAAAAGAAACATTTGGAACAGCTGCAGAAGGAGCTTGAAGAACACCTGCGAAAGGCACGTGAAGAACAGCTGAGAAAAGAACGTCAAGAACGGCTGCGAAGAGAACGTGAAGAACAACAACAAAGGGAACGTGAAGAACTACAACAAAGGGAACGTGAAGAACAACAACAAAGGGAACGTGAAGAACAACAACAAAGGGAACTTGAGCAACAGCAACAAAGGGAACGTGAAGAACAACAACAAAGGGAACGTGAAGAACTACAACAAAGGGAACGTGAAGAACTACAACAAAGGGAACGTGAAGAACTACAACAAAGGGAACGTGAAGAACTACAACAAAGGGAACGTGAAGAACTACAACAAAGGGAACGTGAAGAACTACAACAAAGGGAACGTGAAGAACTACAACAAAGGGAACATGAGGAACAGCAACAAAAGGAACGTGAGGCACAGCAACAAAGGGAACGTGAGGAACAACAACAAAGGGAACGTGAGCAACAGCAACAAAGGGAACTTGAGGAACAGCAACAAAGGGAACGTGAGGAAGAGCTACAAAGGGAACGTGAGGAACAGCAACAAAAGGAACTTGAGGAACAGCAACAAAAGGAACTTGAGGAACAGCAACAGAGGGAACGTGAGGAAGAGCTACAAAGGGAACGTGAGGAACAGCAACAAAAGGAACTTGAGGAACAGCAACAAAAGGAACTTGAGGAACAGCAACAGAGGGAACGTGAGGAACAGCAACAGAGGGAACGTGAGGAACAGCAACAAAAGGAACGTGAAGAACAGCAACAAAAGGAACGAGAAGAAGAACAGCGGAGAGAACGCGAAGAGCTGCAGCAGTTGACTACTGAAAACAGCTCCATCTCGTCTTCAGAAAACGTACTCTTGAGAAACCAAAATGAACAAGGAATCAAGTTTGTGAAATGTACGGATAAATTACATGAGCCAATACAGTCGACAGACCCGAAAAAGGAATCTACTGCTTCAAATCTTCAAACCCATCAAAATAAAATTGAAAAACATTTGAGATTGGTTAATGAAGGGGAAGATCTGTTAGCGACGGCTTCAAATTTGTCGAATGGCAATCATAACCTCTGCGATGGCGAACTGTTCATTGAATCATCCACTCATAATATGTCTTCGGACATCATACAGGAAAATAATGATGCCAATCCCTTAGTTGACGAAAAAGTTGTGAGATGTTCAAACGACACAAACAAGTTGAAATCGCATGAAGACATGCTTCAGCAGCGCCGCAATTTAGAATTAGAAATTATAAATTTTGTTCGTGAAAAAAAACTGCGTCAGGAACAGCAACTCGAAGATGAATGCGAGAATGAGTTGAAAATGGAACAAGAGGAGAAGGAAAGGTATGCTGCTGTGCAGGAAAAAATGGAAGACGAGAGCCAGAAATTAAAACGTCAACTAAATTCCGAAGAGAAATTCGGACTCCCGAAGGACAGTCACAGCTTTCCTCTGGAAGAACAGCGCTTGAACGATGGGTTTTCAGAAAAAGAGTTTATCGAAGAACATTCACGAAAGGAAAAAAATGAGGAAGGCAAAGAAAAATTAAATCTAACGGACTCTGCTTCGCAGGACATGGCTGCTTCTGCATCTAATGACTCTTTACAAAATGAAGGAAAATGTTCAGAGATGACAAATGAGTCTCAACTATCTGAACAATTGAAGCCTGAGGTTGATTTCCAACCGTTAGATTTAGATTTGCTAAACTCAGCATTGGAACCCGCGTCTACTGAGGGTAATGAGCCAACAGTTGAGCAGGATTTGAGGGAGATAGAGGGTAAACCCTCGCTGACAGCTGCACAAAACACGGATAGTGACCTCAATTTAGCAGAAGCGATGACTAACTCAGTCTTGTTAGCTGGTCAGAACATTGAAGCTGAAACCAGTCTAGTGACGAAGCAGGAAACTGTACCCCATCCAGACCAGACACATAAGCCTGTACCGACTGCTTGTCCCGAAATGATTGAGAAACCGCCATCAGTGACACCTGACTCTAATTTGTCAATGGAACAAAAACAGGAAATAAATGTGAAAACATCGAGATTCAATCAGCCTGGAAATCAGGAGCTTGTTAAGGACTCAGAGTTTCCACTCAAACAAAAGTCTACAGTTACAAGTGAACAAATTTTCAATAACTTGAATTCATGGGAATGTGGAGAAACAGAAGAAATTCAAACGAAGGCAGAATTCGAATCGATGGATTTGTCTGGGTCTGCTCCAGCATCCTGCTTGAAGTCTTATTCTGAGACAGAACAAGAGAAAGCGGAGCATCAGAATGATTCGAGCGCCTCCAATGAAAATACAAAATTACAACCATTTATTGAAATGAAAGAACCAATTGAACTCGATTCCAAAGTAATAAACAAGTTGAATGTCGAATCAAAATTACCTAAAAGCTTCGAATCGGAGAGTGAGAGATTATTTAATTTACCTTTGGAGCAACAACGTGAAACCAAACTTGAGCTGGGAGAAAAACACGTATTGGTTATCGACTCTGAAAAGTGCGCTTCTGCCGTAAAATATGTAAAATCAGAAGCAACTGAACCAAAAAATTCTACTGGTCCTATTTTGACGCTAGCCCAGAAAACTGAACCTGAATTGACAGTACAACTCGAGAGTGTTGAAATGAACTATTCAGAAGAACAAAACAGCTCTAGTCCCTCACCAAAAAATTGCAAAGCTACTCATGCATTTGTTGAATCTAAAGTTGATCAGGCAACTGAAAGTACGTCTTGTCAACTGCTGCCGCTTGCCAACGTAAATAATTCTATTGGGGATTTAACTTCTACTGATGCCGTAAAACAAGAGCCGTTGACTTGTAATGAAGTGGCGGCAGCAGATGAAGAAAAATATATGATACTTGACTCACAGCCCCGAAGGAGTTCCATTGAACTTGTGAGTGACACCCGAGTGATTTTTGACGAACCGAACGGTTTGAGTTCTAAAGAAGATGAAGAAGAAAAACGTCGAAGTGTTCAAATAAGTGATGGGATTGGATACGAGCCAATTTCCACCGACGACAAAGCTATTGATTCAGTCACAGTACAGCCAGAAATAATTTCCGAATTCTGTACGACGAAAGGTGTTGAGGGAGTTATTGGATTCGAAGCAGAATCTTCGATTACATCAGACACTGAGTCAGTTAGGGCGTTTGAAACTGAATTTGTTCCTCTTTCAGAGACTGAGTCTATGAAAGCTGTCCATAGTGATACTCCTTGTTTAACTCAGGCAGCGTTTAAAAATGAATCTACTACAGAATCGACGGATATGACGATATTTGGACCGAAGATTGCAAATGAAACTGATTTACCAATAATTGTCCTAACTGAAGTATTTAGCTCAGATTCCCCAACAGAAAAAGTTGATGATAATATTCCCTTGACAAATAACGAACTCAGCATCCTTGGATCTACTGAGGGCGAAGATCAATCTGGGGAAATGTTCATCCACTTTGATGAATTTTCTAAGCTCGATGAAACACAAAATATAACAGAAGAAACCCTGAGCGTGTCTGTGTCCAATGAGAATGAGAATATTGTTGAAGTTCAGCAGTTAATAAGTTTTGACGACCTCTCTGCAATAGATTATGAATATAAGGATGATGATGAAAAAAATGAATTAGATGCTGAGAAAGAATGCACGGCTGAATCTAGTGAAGATGAAAAAATTGATGATCGCAACACACCTTTTGAGGATTTCACTCTTGAAGCGATCTCGGACGAAGAAACCAGTCATGTTCATAGCGATCATTTTCAAATTGTCCCTCACGCCGAAATCAAGCAAAAAATGTCGCTCGAAAGTCCACTTATTGCCGATAAATTAACAAGTGATGTAAATGTAGCGACAATTCTCGATGAGAACACGACTACATCTCTGAGCAATGTTGATGTGTCTGTCATCTCTAACTCATCTCACGCAGACCAGTTGGCTCCTTGTGACGGAGTTGAATCCAGTGTAGGAAAGCAGTCTTCAGAGGAAATGCCTATCTTTTCAGTAGTTGGTGTAACAGATGATAAAATTAGCATTCCATGCGATAGGAATAACATTAACAAGCAGGAAAATGAAATATCTAGTACTTCTGAAGATATTACTAATCATGTTTTATTAGGCTATGTTTCAACAGGTTCTGAAATGGAAGAAAGACTCTCGGTCTCTCCCACAGAGGAGAGAGCGGGAGTAAATCCTAGCGTAGAAAATTCTCTGTCTGAGGTTACGAAGGTTTCGGATCTTTCAGGTCCAACATCAGGAGAGTTTGGTGATAGAAGTGTGAGTGGTGCTGGAACAACCGAGTATGACACTGCAACTGAGTCAATCAAAAGTTTGCCGATAGAGGATAGTTCTTTGAAGTTAGATGAAGTAACCAGTGTTGCTGATGCTTCTATTGTCTCCACGCAAGCAACAGGAGGTTGCACCGACAATTTGGAAAGTACTTATGAAACTTTCGCGTCGGGTGACTCGCTTTTGTGTTCAGATATTGGTCCAAGTCTTTTATCTCTTCCTGATTTAGAGGAAGTTGGAGCCATGTCCAGTACAGCTTTGAGTTGCAATAGCGACGGAGCTGCATCTGACGCTGACAAGGTCAGCCCGCCGCTTTTAATATTACCACCTGGTGATGAACTAGAGGCTGACTGTATGGTGGCGCATGGAGGCGAAGGTAGTGATTTGAATGGTAGCAAGTCAGAAGTAGCTGGGTCAGAACTCAATGTAGCTGATACATATACTCTATTACCGACAACACACAACACGGCTCGATCTCGCGCAACACCTCCCAAATCTCCTACCACTGTGCAAGAGTGGGTTGCGTCTCTGCCTTGCCCGACCAGAACTCAAGTTCAGTGAGTACAGTCTGAAAATGACAATTGTTCGTACCTTTATGCTTTAATAAATATTTTCTAGTGACAAGAGAAGGATTATGTGGTTTTGCCTGTTATCTCGATGTTATGCCATGTATCATATATTAGGCTACAACATGTGTTTATTTAATTGTAGAACTGATAAGTCCGTATTGTGTACATTAAATTATTGAGTGTTTATGAACCAATATGGTGAGTACTGAAACTAAATTTGATGATGTCTGTGCGGCTCTTTTTCATATTAATCATCATTTGTTTATAACTTTTTCTAAAATGAGATGTTTCAGTTTTTTAGAATTATTTTGAGATGATAGAGAAGTATTTCAGTGAAGCAGTCGGCTCATTTTTTAGTGCATGGAATCCCGGAATTATAAAAACCATGCGGAAATATCATTTAGAGACTTGAATAGATCAGATTATAGAATCCTAATGTCCACTAAGCTATTTTGCATCATTGCTAATGATTCTATCCTGCATATTATTCAGGGATTAATAATTCAGTAATAAAAGATTCATCAATACGTTCCATGCGTGGAAATAAAAGATCTAGTTTGCATCGTACGGAATAATTTTCTTGTTATTTTTCGGTTATTTTCTTGTAAGAACAAGGATGTGGAAGCTCATGTGTGTGTACAGATCAATAAGTCTTCTTCTTATTAAAGAACAAACGTAGCATAAATGCAGTCTTTTCCAACTGTTAGCAATTTATTTCTTATTATTATAACATCATCATTGCTGGTTTTTGAGTATTTTGTTGACGTTGACAGGGGTCGATGATGCAATGTGTTGAGTTTTTAAATGGATGAATCATTTCATTTGATTTATTCCGTCTTAAAGTGCGATAAAGTTACTCGCAACCGTGGTATGCTAACCTTTTCTTAAACTGAAGGATGCAGAAGCAACAAGGTTTGATTTCAGTGAAATGAAAAAAATGAAATGAAAAAATGAAAAATTTAAATGAAAAATGATTTCATGATTTAAATGAAATGAAAAAACATGAAAAATGTTAGTGTCGTAAATTTGATAAGCATAAGCTTTAATACGCTTAAATTTGACGTCATATATATTTTGACATTTTCTGAAGTTGTTCTATTGATATGAAGAGTGTTCATGTAGCATAATATTCTCTATTAATGTAGTTCATTTTAATAGAACATACAAGAAGTTTGCAGTGTGTCTATTTCATCTAATTATGATAAACGTTTAGAGCATGACTCTTACAATGATAATATGATTTCTAAAAATAATTTAATTAATAATTGTCTAATAGAATTTATTTTCTGTGACATTACATAAAGTTTCTTTATCTCCCCATTTTGATAAGGTTGTTTGATTTATTGCGTGATGATAATTTTTCGAGGGGAGATAAAGGAACATCGATAAATTTCTTATAGTACTTTTTAGGAACTGTAGAAAATATTCACGCATGTATTAATTTATTTGCTTGTCTTCTATGCATATAAGACACCGAAATATCATGAGGCTTATAAAGAGGCAACACATTTTAGTGAAAAACTCTTACACGCTTGAAGGAATTCAGAGACGTGTTGTCTCTCCAGCACACCACTTTGTTGTCCATGCTATGTTAATTTCTCAAACTCCTTTTGCAGCTGTTCGCTCTGTCACGTAGCTTTCCTCTGTCACGTAGCTTTCCTCTGTCACGTAGCTTTCCTCTGTCACGTAGCTTTCCTCTGTCACGTAGCTTTCCTCTGTCACGTAGCTTTCCTCTGTCACGTAGCTTCCCTCTGTCACGTAGCTTTCCTCTGTCACGTAGGTTTTCTCAGCGAGCAAGCTGCGTGACAGAGGAAGCCTGCTTTTCTAGGGGTCATTTGGCTGGGTGTCTTGCGTAGGATTGTGGAACTTGATTTGTGAAGGTTCGTGCCTTAAATTTTGCAAGTTTCGGAGCCATTGTCGACCTTTAAGTATTTGACTGTGGAATTATTAGCTATTCAACAACTTGCAGCTACGACGATTCTTTGTGACGAATGATAGGATGAATCTAAATTGTAGGTGTCGCTAGAAACATACATAACTAATCATACTACACCTGCATCATATCCCTCTCAATATTTTTGTAACTAGCCTGCTTTTGCAAGTGTATTTGACGTAACTAAAATTGCGCTGTTTTATCTACCGTGCATAATCATGCTGCTTCACAACAACTTTTATGACGTGAAAGTTTAGGCTGCTCGTGCTAGTGCAAGAGAACGAGGAAGTTATGGTTTTTGCTCCTCAGTGCTGCAATGTCAAGGAGTTTGTAACCTTGAGTTGTTGAACAGCGCAACCGGCACGCGAGCTCCAGTTTTCTTAAAGGAATTCATGTTGCGATAAGAGTTCAGGTGGTACAGCTCTGTATCAATTTGATCAGAATCAAAGGTAATGAACTTTTCATGAATGATGTCATCAATATTTTAGAGTTCATCAGAAAAAGTATAATATTGTGCTAATCTTGCGTATCATTAGAAAAGAGGATGGTAACGATATGTGTTTTCAATTTAGTTGTTGATGTTCATTTGGCTTGTACATGCGTTTTTTCTCGCTCATCGAAAATTTTAGGGAACTTTTAAACATACTTTTTATCATAAAAATGTACAAAAATTTGTTCCCTCGTAACCTTTCCGTATAAAGTATCGGACTCAAAACAGAAAATTTTAAAATTATGTTGGCCAAGTATAATAGAGGCTTTAACCCTAGAATAGTAATCCTCTATTTCAGACGCGCGGAAAACGTGGTAATTATAGGGAGAAAATCCCTCCAGATTACTGTTCTAGGATTAAGTCTGAAATCAATCCCTGAAAATGGATTTTAATATCCTTTCATCTATATGGCCATCTCAATGCTTCCGGGACATCAGGTCAAGTAGGTGATTTCAAGGATCGTTTTAATCAGTGAGGTTGATGGTGAAAAATTGCCTGCATGACTGCAAACATAAAGAATAAGTACGAACATAAAGTGTATTATCGAATGCTTCCGTAGTTGCGATAGAGCATGTGAATTATCCATTGAAAGCTATGCGAAGTATATGACGAGACATTACTCTTATTGGAACACATCATGAAAGTCAAAAATCTCAAGAATCGTCTTCATTCTATAGCGGTTTTGGCATCGGAGCTGCAACACTTTTGAGAATCTTTCTTCCGTGGGTCTCGGAGTATAAGCGTCCTGAAGTTGCACGGGTGTAGGACGCTTGGTGGTGTTGCTGTGGTGTCGGGCGACATAAAACGTGTAAAGGCATTAAAATTAAGCCCAAGTTAAGATATCAGATTACGTTTTGGCTTCTATTGGGTATCGGTATGTACTTGAATCTATCCGTCAGCTGTTACGTATTTTGGATTTAAAAAAGGTGCGCGAATGCATCGTTAATTGACAATCCAGTCAGGCTAGGCGAGATGCTCAGATACTTGTAATGAAACTGGCAGCTGAATGTCTTGTGTTTGCACTCGGGAGACTTTGGTCTACCTTGAGAACCATCGTCCTCCAATAACCTGCAGTCTGCGGGAAGTGTAAGACTCTCACAATTTTCGAGGACTGTCCTTGGAATGTGTAGATGCCGGACTGCCTCGGGTCAAAATGATGTTCCAATGTTCACATGGGGATGGAAGATCAAGTATTAAATTGAATATGTAAGTACGGTGGTTAAGGAATCAGTATTTTTTCTGTACTTTATGTAAAAAGGTATTAAATTGTTAATTTTAGGACTTTTTAGGCCTAATCGACGTCCATATAGTATCTCCCCATATTTCTACTATGTTATGGCATTCTAGTTACTTATTAGCGTGTCAATGGGGTGAATTTTTATTGCAGGAGAAACTTTGTTTTAACCTTGAATTTAGACTGGCTGGTACGTGAATGTGAAAATACGATAGTTTGACACATGGATAAGTACATTAAGTCAAGTTTTCTTCCGTAGGATAAGAATGCATGCCTCTCTTTCGTACTCATTTTTTTGTACAATCCCGTGATCCAAGGCGTTGCGTGAAACTATCTCAGAATCTGAGTTACCGCCCTTCACTCTTAAAAGTTTTGAGGTTCTGTTAATTATACCTCGACTGTGTAAAAGTTTCTTCCTAATTCTCGAGTTTTCTTCACGGATTTGTTTCACTACGTGCGCTTGTTTGTGTATTCTCTTGGGCCAAATGCAGTTTTTTGTCAACTATCGAGTAGTCTACAACCTATCTTTCAATCACATGCCACTAGAATTGCTTGTGTGGTGCTATTGCAAATACATTGATTTGGGACTAGAATTTGTTGACTAACAGATTGTTACAAGCTGACTTAACACGTTGACTCCGAAGTGGTACGTATGTGTACCACTGAGGTTAGGTTCTGTAATTTTTTCAGATCCTTCTAGTGACTATGCGTACAAAGTGAAGTTTTACACCAATCAGGCAACGTGTTAATCTTTACCAATATGTATGATCGTTCGCTTGAAATTCACTTCGATTTGATTTCCAATCTTTGTGCGAAAAAAGTCCATTTAGGATGTTCAAAAGTTGTACACCTACACACATTAAATCCCCACTCTGATGTGTGGTCTGTATACGAGTATACTGTTGCAATGCATGATCATAGAAGAAGAGGGAAACCAAGTTCTTAGTACAATTACACAAATTGTATAAATGTTCATATTCCTGTAACGTCACTATATTTGTTGACTGTGGTACCTTAATTTTTGTATTCATGAAAACTATGATGACCATTTAAGCATTAATGAAGCACTATAGAGGAATTGTGGTACTAAGGTCACGGTGAATTAGTGAGGCACTACTTATGACATCACGTAATGAACAACCGGTGTGCACGAAATGCACTGAAATTAACAGAAAACAGTCTATTTTTATCATATCTCTTCAGTTGCGTTACTGCCAGTATGATGTGATGCTCTTCCGTGACTTCTCCCCCCACTAACTCGTAGGTGCCCACTGTAGACTGTAAACTAACTTAATCTTAACAACGTTCTTGTAGGTAATTTTGAACTAACCTCGACTGTGGCAAATCTCTACCGTCGGAGTGCTGCCTCTGTGCCGTTGTAAACTATCCTCCTCAGATTAGTCTGCTACTGTTGGAGTTAGTTTTCGGGTTAACACGTTTGTTGCGATTGCCTGATTGGTGTAAAACTTTACTTTGTACGCATAGTCACTAGAAGGATCTGAAAAAATTACAGAACCTAACCTAAGTTACCACCGGTGGGTCGCATCGCAACAAACGTGTTAATTTCATGGCTAAACAATATTCTAGTTTATCTCTGGTTATAATTATCTCTCTGAAGGTCTCGGAATGGTGTAGGACACCTTACACAAGCGTAATCTTATACTTCTGTAGAAATTTTAAAGTTCGGAAGGATATGTTTCATCATAAACTGGATCCGGCCTTATTTTGCTGAGACGAAAAAAAGTGAATCGAGCTTTGGTAAAGGTCGAATGATACGCCTGTAAACATTCGTTACTGTCGTGTTAACTGGGAGCTTATGTTTTGTATCCAGTAATATTATTCGGTAGTAAAGGAAGTTATCATAATTTCTCATGGGTAATTTATTGATTTAGCATGAGGGCAGACTTTTGTTTTATTACTGTGACTAGGCTTGTTTCTAAGACGCTGACTGTAGTAAGTAATTAGTTCTATGATAAGTTTTGTAAAAGTATCAAGATGTATTCTGTCGGTGTGGGGAATACATAAAACGTGTTGCGCGTACTGAGAGCGTTTAGTAAATGTAGTGTTGATTATGTATTTTCGTATATAGTTTCTCTAGAAATACAACCATAATTATTCAGTCGATTTGTTGAATGAGTTTCTTTTTAACTCACTGTTTGATTTTTTTCTCATCAATGTGTGAAGGTGAATTCAAGTCAGTGATGTCGCGTATGTTACTTCGATATAATGGCTTGCAGGCTCCACACGGAAATGTACGTGTATTTGTCTTCATCGGTTTACTCGTAACACATAGGTAAGCATGTTTATTGCCTTGTACTGCTAGTATGATATGCAGAAGTCTACCCTCAGAAATCTGTTTTGAGTTCAGGTTTAGGCCCAAAAATTGTTTTGGGTTCAGGTTTAGGCTTGAGCTCCATCTGTCTTCTTCCTTTTGTTTAGGCAGCCACGTGTGTTCAAACTGCTTGTCCCAAGAGTGCTTTATTAATTTGAGGCATTGACTGCATCCTTGTCATTGAAAATTGATGTGTTCACTTCAATGTCAAACTCCAGCACAGTGTCCATGGTGGTTACCACTTATATCACTTGGTCTTCACCCCTGAAACATGGACTCTAAGAAATTGTCAGGAGCATTCCATTGGCATCTTGACTCGGTGCTGCGAATGAATTTGTAACAAATACCTCATGAAATAAGTTATTTATTAAATAGAATGAAAACATTCATTGATTATAAGTATTGCTGACGCTTAGCTAGGCTGTTACCCTAGAGCTTGCACAGTTAAGTCGATTTCATTGTATCGTACCATCACACGTGAAGACTGAAAACCTTGACGGACAGATTTGAAGTCGTGTGCTGAAAACTGGACTTCCTGTTGACAGATGTACGTCTGGTAGGACTCGTACTGAATACAGATTTTAGATTTAACTCCATTACTATGTTTAATTTTCAGCAGCGTCTCGCATACAAAAATAGTAATTACGCTCATTGCGGGTTCAAATTTTTTATACCACTTAAACCTTGTTTTTTTCACTGTTATTATTTGCATTATTAATAACTTGTAGTGGTTTTTAGACGATTTCTTCGTCAAATTCAGTATTTTTCGGTATTTCTGTGATTTTCATTGACATTTTCTTGCATATATACTCTTAAAATCTCAGATTTTTACCTTAAGTACGACAAATAGTGGCTTAGCTGTATTGGCTAGTCTGTTCATCATGGACGCAGCGACAACGCTGAGTTCAGGAAGTGCTCCAGTTAACGCGATGCAATGTTATAATTTTAGTGTTTTATTTGAAGCGATGTTTGGTCTTGAGGTTGGAATCTGTAGGCCATAATCTATCTTTTACGAACATTTGAAGAGTGAGTGAAAGTCAAGTGTTCAGATGTTCTGAATGCGAGCAAAAGTTGGTGTGGATTACATCGTTCAGTTAACACAATAATAACAGTAATGAATGAGAGGTTCTCTTGAGGTTGAGGGGTCTCACATGAACATTAGCGCTTGAAAGATTATTCGTAGATGTCTTCAGTGTTGTCGTGCTTCTCATTTTATATCAATAATCTTCTGATTTCAGAACTTGGACAACTTACTTAATGATATTCAAATTCTTTTTAGCTTATTCTTCTGCGACTACTGTGGTCCTCAAGCCAATTTGTTGAATTATTTAAAGCTCCTTTTAAGGAGGCCTCCTAATTAGTAGTTCTCGAGTAGCACAGCAGTAAGCTGGAAGCTCACTCTCCTGGAAGATATGTTCAGGTGTGCGTGTGGATATTCCTCGTGCAAATCTTTCTTAATATGTTCTGTGTGTACGTAGGCTGACGTTACAGAAAGATGGATCTAATATTCTACGGACAACCGCGTCTTGTGATCCATGATGAAATTGGACCAGTGGGGGATATGTTTCAGGAACTGCGAACGCTTAATGGCTTTATGGCTCGAACAAATGTCTGAGTACTTAACATGGATGCCGGTACCTGGTCGCTGAGGGTAGCAAAGCTATTAGCCCTTGCATGGTGGTGCATAGCAAGCATTATTTGGGAGGCAATGATCCTATACTTAGCTCTTCTCTCTCTCTCTCTCTCTAACTCCTCTCTCCGTCTAGCTCCTCTCCTCCTCCGTCTAGCTCCTCTCCTCTCTAGCTCCTCTCTCTCTCTAACTCCTCTCTCCGTCTAGCTCCTCTTCTCTCTAGCTCCTCTCTCCGACCTGACCTCCTTGAGCTCATGTCAGCCTATTAAAACTGCGAGCATTTTATTACGAAGTATTCTGCTTCTAATTTCCCTGACTGGAAAATACACATTTTTTGAGTAGAAACTGAGTGTTTGCGGAAAGTTGTGTGCTACGTTTTTCTGTGAAAAATTTACAAAAAAGTTTCAATAAATTATTTCATCGCGTTAAATAAATTAGTAATATTTTTTCTAGCTAAGAAATTTTAAGGATTTGCTGCAATAATAGCAGACGCATTTTTCATGGTAAGAAATTTGAAATTCTTATCCAATTGAGGATAATAGGTTCATTTCAAGGAAATAATGTTCGAGATTCCACCAAGTTTGGTCTGTACCATCATGGTGTATAGGAGAACTATGCAAGACTTAGAGCTCCTCGAGGAAGAAAAAGATGAAAAATTTAGAACTGCTACTGATGTGGTGGTTGTTTTCATTCATCTTATTATTCTGGCTTGCCCTAAGACTCCGTGCTTTACAGAAACAAGCCCAGCAACCCTCCATAGAGTAACGCTTGAAGCAGAAAGCTGTTTAGGGTAAAGTTTTGTGGCTAAACATGCCTCAACTTTCCTGTTTTTTCCTCTCATTCTCATAACGAAGGCCACAATACCGTGCTGCAGACATCGTGTGTGCGTATCTTCGATATTAATTGTGTTTTCATTTAATTTGCACTTTAAAACGCCAATTTACGCTGTTCAGACGCCAATTTGCGCTAATAAACGCCCACTTGCGCTTTCAAACCTCATTCTGCACTGTTAAATGCCAATTTGCGCTAATAAACGCCATTTTGCGCTAATAAACGCCATTTTGCACTGTTGAAACGGCAATTTTACCTATTGAAACGCTAATTTTACCTATTGAAGCGCCCTGTGAGCTACGAGAGCGTGTAAAAATAGTGTGTACAAATGCATGTAGTGTGGTCGAAAACGTGGTGAACTCCGTAAACTGTAGGCTTTTGCTACTGGAAATTTGTGCTCCGTTCAGTTATACCTAACAAAATGGTAACAATAATAGATGTTTGGTCAATTTCTTTCAATTTTTGTCGTGCGAATAGACAATTTCTAGGTCATTTGTGTCATTATAATCATTAACACATTTCCTGCGAAAATTACGTTCTGTAATTTTCTTCAGAGGCTTCTACTGACTATGTATACAAAGTAAAGATTTACTGGCTAGATCATCACAGGAAACGCGTTAACCCTTTCGCTACCGTTAGGTTAATATGTCGTAAACAAATTTTAAAAATCATTCTCTTTAGTCCCATATTCTAAATGTTTTGTTAGAAATTACGGCAAAATGACATAGGGGTTTGTGAAGATACGTAGTAATTTACGCAATATTTTGATCAGTATGAAAATAATTTGGTCGTGAAAGCGTTGAAGGAGAACTGTGCTGCTGTTGTGCAGGCGGAGTCAGTCTTGGGACTCTGAGGGGCCGGAGAACCAGGAGGGCGGCTGTCGTCTTCCTGACGAAGGTGTGGAGCCTCCGGACGACACTTTGAGGCTCGGAGATGAAGGTCGGTGCTGTCATCTGCTTTCACCCTTCAGCGACGAAAAGGACCATACGGTCCTCTTTTACGGTCTTTGGGAAAATTGTTCTAATAATTAAACAGTGAGCAATATGAGGTTGCTACTAGGTTTGAACGCGGCGGCATGTTACAGCGTCGTTCTTTTGGCTGCCTGGCTCTCAGCGTGCTTCATTGCATCAGTGTACAGACGGTCTTTGTGAGCTTAAACGTAGAAACTAGAAAAAGAAATTCGTCGCTAAAGGGTTAAATCCTTCAACCGTTTCTGCAAACAATTCTTTCCAACCCATTTGTTTTTATTTGATTTTATTGTGCTTGTTGTCATTTTCAATGATGGCACGTTCGACTACAGATATCATGGGACATTGGAAAAGTGTATTTTTGGTTTTCGAGTTTTGGATGCGTCTACACGTCTGAGTTTGGAGAGCGTACATTGAGCGATATCGTGTCTTCTCTGGTCAACAGAAAATATTTTCCAAGCCATCAATTTTCATTAAATTCGCACAAACACAGCCAAATTGTATCATATTAAATTATTTGTAGCTTAAGACAGTGGAACTAAACTAATTATAAAAAACCATGATTCGACTTGTTACGTTTTTCATTAGTTTATTCAACTAGAAAACTATGATTTTATGAGCTTCCATCCACATTACTACGTTTGTAGATTTGCTGTATATTTCAAAAAGATGTACTGTAAAATCTTCACATACTTGATTATGACATGTAAATTAGGAATAGTAGAGGTATCGATCATTTTTTGCAGTGTATGGAACGAAGAAATTCAAATTTGATACTTCTTTGTTATTTTTTTAATTATGTGTGAATTTACATAATTTAGTGAAAGCTTCGTATTTTTTAATGATATTTTGTATTGAATTAATAACCTGTGTTTTGTATATTTTGTTCAACTTGATGTCATTCATACTCTTTTCGTAATTTCCTGATCTATTCCCTTGTAATGCGTTCATGTTTTTCTGTAGAGATTCATACCAAAGGCTTTTTATTTTTGAATTCCTCCAATGACATGGCCATATTGCGGCCATTAACAACAGCCACAGGTGATTTAGATGTATCATTAATTTGATTACATTCATCGACTGCCAAATCTCTCATCTGTGGTTGCAGCTGATTAGTTGCAGCTGA
>VCRD01001469.1:17500-28673 GCA_006783055.1 Trinorchestia longiramus | reverse complement strand
CACAGCTGATTAGTCACAGCTGATTAGTCACAGCTGATTAGTCACAGCTGATTAGTCACAGCTGATTAGTCACAGCTGATTAGTCACAGCTGATTAGTCACAGCTGATTAGTCACAGCTGATTAGTCACAGCTGATTAGTCACAGCTGATTAGTCACAGCTGATTAGTTACGGCTAATGATTTTCATGCTATGTGATATTTGGCTTTTTTTGATTCATTGTACGACAATGGCGTTTCATCTTACTACCCTGTGGATAATTAAAGCTTATTTTTGATTCAGAAAAACGTGATTACTTAGTGTGTGATTACATGTGATTTTGTGATGCATTTGCAGCTCATATGCTCGCAGCTGCCAGTGCTGACGTCATGCTACGTGACAGCTCTGTCAGACCTCCACCCTGTAGCAGGTATGTCATCACCCTTTGCCTGTGCGTGACTGACTTCGCACTCGCTGTCTGTGCTGTCACTCTTCCTATAGAACCTACATCTACCCTTTTTTTGAATCTCCATTTATCCTTTCTTTCACTTGCCTTTTAATTTCAATTTATTCGTGTGTGAAAACCTAAGAAAAAGCCACACAAAACTTATGTTACTGTAAACTTTGTAGCCTCGTTCACGAAAAGATTTACGCAGGAAGTTGTTCCCGAATCTAAGGTACATTAGTCCCTGCAGGCAGCTGTTGGCTTATGGAAACAGTATAGGCTTTGTTATTGTGGTATTGAGTTCGGACAGGTAGGAGCCAGAGGTCAGATGACGTTCTTTAGAGCTCATTCGCTTACTCTGCGCCTTTGTATCGGTTTGTAGTTCATAGCTCATGCTTCTGTCGTGCTTTACTTCATCAAGCTTTTCCAAGTTGATATTCATTCTGTGCTTCTATTTCGTTGGTGTGTACCTGTATTGTTTTAGGAACTCGGTGATTTTTATAGTGAATGTGGAACTCCTAATCAGAAAAGATTTTTTTTAGAAAGACTCACGGTTTTAGATATTTTAGTGCTCCGATTCTTAATTTGCACTAGTGATGCGTGGTTCATATTTCCCGCCAGCTGTAAAGCGGAAAATTTGAAATGTGTACGGCTAGCTCGTTTTAGTTAATCACATAAATGGCTTTTAAGCCACTTTAATGTACAGAATCTATGTTTCATCACTCGCTCAAGTCCTCCGGCCTGCCCGACATGTAGGGCAGCAACAAAGGCTCATGATCTTTGATGCGTTCAAGAGTATTTGCACCTCACGTTGATATAACCCTGCTGACATTTGCCTCTTTTTTCATTTCCAGAACAGATGCTGTAGATTCAGTTTCCACTTCAGACGCGTTCTTCACCACCCACACAGACACACCACCACCTCACTATTCCAACATTTTACCCTCGGAACGTTCTTCAGGTCGGCATTCCCCACACAGAGGTCATACACAGAACCAAGATCCGTTCATTGGTCGGAGTCACAAATCCGATGTGATTCATTCATCTCATCCACCAGTTGTGAACTCATCCACTCGCATGTCATCCTCCTCATCATCGTCAGCATTAATATCAACGGAAAAGACATCATTACTTACTTTTGCTTCGAAAAATTCTGCTTTCACGTCTATAGCTGCTGCCGCTGCAGCGTTGAAAGAGAAGAAAGAAAATTTACCTTCATCCATTGAGTCAGAAAAATTCTTTACCTCATTAATTACGTCGACTGTGAAAGATACCATTTCCATTACTTCTGCTACGGATACGTCGGTAGCGTCTACATCTATCGGGAGTACTTCAGAAGTGTCTGCTAATGCATATGAAGATCCAAGCTCTGCACAACAGGTGTTCGGTGGGTGTTCACTGAACATAGTTATTTAGCAGAATATACAGGGTGCGACAACATAGCTTCTTTTTTTTGAAAGGAACTTGCTTTGAAAAAAGGAAGTTATATTGCCGAACCCTATAGATATGAATATGTTGATTGGAGAAGTTATTCATTTCTTTGAATGCTTGTATTATTGTGATCCAGGTATTGTATTTGATGAAATAACTTCAACTCATTGCTTGTTGTTAGTAACATCTTTTTTAAAATGCTTTAGGTATCATAATGAATATTAGAATCCCTCAAATTCATAGGTCTTCCTGAAAACGTTTCAGTTTGTAACTCAATTTGTAATTCAATCTTTATTTCTGTAAAATATATTGATAGTTAGGATAAAAACATCGATTTGAATTAAACTCAATCGAACGACCTTGGAAAGAGCATGTTAATACCATTTACCAACAATGTAAAAAGATTACGAACTATTCGTGTTGAATATTGGTTTACCTTGGAAAATATATGTACCATGAATCAAATTCTTGAATTACCAGATGATGGCATATGAAATGTTCCACTCGCCTGCAGAGGAACATACGTTAACACGTTGAGTGCGATACGACCCGCCGGTGGGTCACTCAGGTTAGGTTCTATAATTTTTTCAAGGCTTTCTAGTGACTGTGTGTACAAAGTAAAGATTTGCACCAGCTAGGCAATCGCAGGCAACGTGTTAATCCGTATAGATAAAACTGCTGTAGTAAGAAGGTAATGAACTGAGAACCAGAACGAAAATGTGTTATTTTCTGTTGGTGCTTAGGGATTCTAGCATGGAAAATTTTTTTTACGTCATTCTGACGTGCGAAAATAACCACAGCACTCCATCATAATTATGAACGATGGAAGCACGCACCTGTCGCACCAGGAAATTGTTATCATGTAATTTTGCTTTTATTCTCCACGGTTAAAGAAGACCTTAAGTTGCAGCCCTAATCTTAGGACCTATTAACCGTTTTAAGCAAAATTGAATAGTAAATGTTGCACTGGCGTAGCTTAATTAGCTGTCCAATGTATAGCTGTAGCTGAACTATTTTTCGTTGATATCATGCCGCAGTTCAGGATGATTTTGATAAGTCCTATTTCGAGACAACGTGGTAATTATCGTGGCAGTGATTTGTTACTCTGCGCGCCCGTAGTTCACTTATATTAACTCGCATCTTAATTCTTGTATAAGTTTCTTATCGACTCACATATTGACTCTTGTATAAGTTTATTAACTTTAATATTAACTCTCAGGCAGGACGGAACCAGCATCAGCCATCAGTTTGGAGAAGCGACAGCTGTTGTCAGGGCTGCGTGGCAAGCAGAGTAGTGTGACCAGTGACACGTCCGGCATTTCAGGGGCATCATACAACAGCAGGTGAGAGTGTCGAGTGATTATTATTATATAGTCTTATTAGTGATTATTAGGTGAGTGTTATTAGTGATCATTAATATTAGCGCATGATCATATTCCTCTACACCAGTGGTTCTCAAACTTTTCTTGGCCACTGCAGACGTAGGAGCACATAAAAATATAGCGGCACACCGCGTTAAATTCAATTGAAAAACATTTTAATAGTACCAGATAGAACAGTGCTATACCAACCCCGTATTATTTAAATCAAATATAAAATATTAAAGCATCATAGTTTACAATGAAATGGTCAATGATAATAACCAAGAAAATGTTATGAATGCCCTACATTGATTATTACAGCGACATCAGGAACATTTCGCCACATTTTATAAATGACGTTATTTAAATCGAGTTGTGGAACATGTTACGGTTGTGATCAGAAAGCGAATTATATTTAGAGTTTTTCATTCTGTATAACACGGGAAATTTAAAAAGTATCCAGAGGTTTGAGTGCGCTGTTCAAAATTCCACGGCCAACTGACGAAAACCGAGCAATACACTGACTAAGAATTACGTCTCTGCAAGATATTTTTGAGACGCTCGCTGTGACAGCGTCGGGATACAGGCATGACCTCTCGTACAGAGTGCGGCAACAAAATTACTTTTTTGAAAGGAACTTCCTATGAAAAAAAGGAAGTTACGTGTTGCCACACCCTGTATCACAGGCACTAAGCACAGCGTGACGTCCACAGGTCAAGTCTGGAGTCGCTGCTGGAGAGCAGACGCACCGACGCCGTAGAGGTGCTCATGGGACTTGGTTTCGGAGGCCACTTCGAGGATGAACATCCGCTGGCCAGAATACCTGCTCGCTTCCTCGACCAGCCTTCCCAGGTGAGGATCACTTCAACATTCAGGCTCAGATGTTACGAATGTTGGCACGCTTGCTATACAGCTTTCTCAGGTCTCTGCCAGCTCATCTTCTGGAGTCTGATATAACTCAATGAAATAATATTTGTACATTTTTCCTATTTCTGTTCAGCCAAAATGGTGCATTCCGATTGTTGTAATCCTTAGGCCTTAGATCTGTCAGACCCCAAGAAATGTTTTGATGTTGATTAGCATGAACTCGAGAAAACTTTCAAATGTTATTCCAGGAGTAAGCTTTTAGACTCCTAGTTATGCAGTAACGAGCTATTAGTAAAGTTAAGACTACCGAAAATCCAATGCTCGCACTTTTGCCCCGTTATTGAACATGTCAATGATTTGTCATTGATGCTTGTTTTAGTGTAGTAATGAATACCTAGCAGGAATGGGATTGTTATTTTCTGGCCCTAAGATTAAAAGAACTGCGGGGCTCCGTATTCTGGAGTTTTTCGTTATTTTCAGTATTACACTCGCTACTAACTTCCATACTGACGAGTTTCACACCATTATTTCTCTAAATGTTACTTGTTCTTTTTAACCTTTAGTCTCAAATTTACTATACATCCTCAGGTAAACTTAAGTAAATATTATGTAATTTGTAACGCGGTTAATGAAGAAATCATGTGGCGGGTTTCCAGGTGAAAGGGAACGACGTGTGCAGCTTCTTGGATCAAGAGAACCGCTACAGGCAGATGCTGGAGACCAACAACTGGTTGCCTGGACTGTCTTATCAAGGTCAGCTGTCATGGTTCCTTGCTCTCTCTTTCATTTGATATAGATTGCTTTCTGTCTCATTCATTTGATGTAGATTGCTTTCTCTCTTTTTCATATCATTTTACTCGCCTACTTTTCATTTTACTCGCTTTCTTTTCACTTCACTAACCTTTAAATTTTACTCGCCTTTTTATCACCTTACTCACCTTCTTTTCACTCTACTCATAATTACAAACATTTATTGCGTTTTTGAGATAGCATGATGGCCCATATTTTCGTATGTTATCATTGAAATAATTTCATTTGAATTTTGATCATTCTATTTGGAAAATTAAAAGCTTCTTTCTTCATGGTTCATAGCAAGCTCAATCGTATTTGATTGCTCTGCTTCGACTCTATATCTGAGGCTGTTGGTTTAAATATTATGTTTCTTCGTTTTCTGTCCATATCGACACATTTCTTCGTCACTTTTACCTTCAGTTATTTTGAATACCCTGAGACAATGACTGCCGCCAACGCTCTGTAACAGAGTTCCTTTACAATCTGTGAGACTGAGAAGCTCTGTTCTCAACTAGTTTAGATACGATTTCTGAAGCCAGTTTATCAAATAGAGTCAGTGGTTCCCAATCTTTTTGTGATCAAGTACCACTTGGAGGTCCCGTACAGTCGCCGCGTACCACCTGGTTCCAGAGAAACTAAATTCGATCGGATATCACTTTATTTCCATGATTATCAAATAACAAAATAAAAATTGTTCATGACCACCAAAGAGTTTGCGTACCACCTGGAATGCCCTCGCGTACCACTGGTGGTACGTGTACCACAGTTTGGGAACCACTGAAGTAGACAATAGAAATTACCCTGCTGAGTGTTGTGGTATTTAGAAACTGCTCGTTGTGGATAGCACATCTCCAGATACAGCAAAGCGCTCAGTAGAGTCTTGTGAGGGTGGAGGCTAGCTAGCTCTGTAGCGTGTTTTTGTGATCACCGCACGATCACTTACTATGAACCAGCGTTTCTCAGCCGAGGGCCCGTGGCCTCCAAGGGAGCCACAGGACTTCGACTGGGAGGATCACGAGCGGCCGCCGAAAAATTGTGAATACTTAACTTATTGAAGTTCAAGGGGCCACTAGGGTTAACCCTTTCGCTGTGCTTGACTGAAATCCTCAGTCATGAAATAGTTGCAGGCCCACAGAGCTCTGCAGCGGAAGGGTTAAGCGACTTTGGAGGGTGCCATGGGCCATCAAAGGTTGAGAAAAGAAATGCTGGTCTAGACTCGAGGATGGCGTGTGCTGAATTTCGTAGTATTGGAGATACGAAATGACAATTAAAGTTGTCCAGTACTGCACGTATCACCTTTTGTACTGTTGCCATGTAGTTGTCAACCCCCAACTTTTAAACGTGGAGCCCAAAATACTCAGCCAGGCAGTTTGGGACTCGTACATTTTCGTTGACAGTCTGAATGATCAGCGCTAGACAATCAGTATGGCTGCGCGTAACAACTTTGATCGTTATTTTGCTATTCAATGATACCTAAGGTTTTTATGGCAGAGGTCGTGCTAAGCTTCGTCGTTTATGATTCTTGTACTCCAAGTAGACTTGTAGCGACGTGCACTTCAGTTGTTCACACCCCATCCTGACTAAACTTACCGTTACACGTGATTGTGTCTGTTTTTGCATTTATTTCAATATTTACGTCATTTTTATTATGCTTCGCCTCAGTGATAATTGTTGAAGTGTATCTGCGAATATATAATTGTATTTTTTAATTCATTTACAAGTTGAGTAGAATTATTTCATGTTAATGTGTATCAATTTCCAAAGCATGACGTGGGAAATGTTCTGGTGCATTGAGAGACGCTTCTCAAAAATTTAAATGAGAATGTACCCTGACCTTATCCCCTAGCATGTGGCAGTATGCAAAATTCGTTTTATTTTGATATGATAACTTTCATTATTATTTTAAAACTAAACGCAGACGGCGAATGATTTTACGGAATGAATCGCATTGTACAATTGAATCAAATGCATTGATTATCAAACGCGTATCTATGTCGATAAAAATCGTAATAATTGCAGTTTATTGACATAATACTCCAGAAAGTACTCGCAATTGGAATGATATTCATATTTCGAAAACTTTTTGGAGACATCATAAATATATGTATTTTTGATATGATATTTGCATCTTTTGTCACTTGAGCTACTTAATGATTGCTGCATAGTTTTTACTTTTGAGTTTTACTCTATCTTCTTTACTCTGTACATTGAGTAATTTAAGAACAATTTTTTACCTTACACTTCCGTATACTATTTACCACTTCAACTATTTTTCGTCGGTTGTAGAGGTTGGAGACTTCGTACGGCCTTTGAATGTGCACTCATTTCGGCACGAACTTTTTACGGAAACGCTTCCAGTTAGCAAAAGAATTCGAATCAATGTATCACAGCTGCTCTGTACATACAGTATAAAGTAACTGCTCAAATGTTCAAATGTCAAATGATTAACTATTTACTTCAAACGACCGTTCCAGGTTCTTCCTGTCCACTTAATGCTCACCAATAACACTAATTTCTGCATCTAACCTAAAATACAAGGTTCCTTACATCTGACATAAGAAGTTACTAACAATGCTGTTCCTTCTCTTCCTCCATCCTGCTGCTGTTGGACTCCGTCACGTCGCCCACCGCCTCAACTGTAAACTTTATCTAGTTACTGACCTCGTTGTTCTGCATGCTGCCTCTTTTCTCTGCCCTTGCTTTCTATGACCCTTAATTTTAATTCTAAAATTTAATTCTTCCAATCACTAATATTTTTTGCCATTCTTTTTTAGTTGCTCCTTCGGTTTCTTGCTGTGTTAAGTATCCAATTTTACACTTGGTAGCACTCGCAGCTTTAAATTTTTCGTGCACCATTTTATTTGCTCCTGTTTTGCATAATTTATTTTGCTACATCATGCACTTATGTGACTTGCGTTTTATTAATTTATTTATTTATTTATCTTGCATCAGAAAGTGAAGTTGACTGCATCATCATTCTCAATCACCTTTCGATGAATTTTTTCTGTAAATTGTGGTTCAGGTATTAATTTTAAATAAAATTTGTTGTATTTTTCTTCCCTGGAAACTTCGTGGTTTTTAAACTTTAAAGTTATTGCTCTTAAGGAATTCTTATTTTCCACCGACTTACTCATGTTTATCATTTCAACATTTTGAAACTTTTTTTTTGTTTTAGCCTGAATTGAAGACCAAAATTGAACTTAAGCCGAAAATTTTTCTTACAAATGCCTCCACATAGGAACATTAGCCGATGTTTTTGTTATTGTGCTATTTATTAAGTTTATATATCACTTCCTGTCTTTTTCGGGATTGGTCATGGAACTTGCATTGCATTACTGCCTTTGTTCTTACTGTGGTTACTTGAAACCTCCATTGTATTGCCGTCTTTGCTCTATTCGGTTGCACTAACAGCGTTCGTTTGCCTACTATTCAAGTTCTACCACCAATTGCTGCACTGCTTATCATGAATCTTAAGCCGATTCATGATTTTCATGCTCGTGTATCTCTCTATTTTTTCCGTCATACACCTGATAAAACACTGGCTTATCACTGGCTTATCGTGTTTCTCGTGTTTCTTTTCTTTCTATCGTTTTTATTCAAGGTTTTCAAATAACTCCACGTAAATGAATTTGTGTTAACTGATAACGTTCCTATCAATGCTTGAGTTGTCAATTATTTTACGTTGTTGCGATGCAAGTGGAATTTTATTGTACTTCTAATCATTCTTGGTGATGCACTTCTAGTGTGCCCTGTCATTCAAAGTTACTTCGTTTATCAAGTTATGAAAAACGCGTTATTTCATCTAGTACTTTCGTAACGTTTTCATGGAAACTGATTAAATTCATCTAGTACTTTCGTAACGTTTTCATGGAAACTGATTAAATTCATCTAGTACTTTAGTAACGTTTTCATGGAAACTGATTAAATTCATCTAGTACTTTCGTAACGTTTTCATGGAAACTATTAAATTCATCTAGTACTTTAGTAACGCTTTCATGGAAACGGAACTTGACAACCACAGATCACGACAGGATACTAAGTCGTTTCCGTTTTAACAACCCGGAAAAAATTATCCCGCACTTCCGTGTAACTCAGGGGCCGGGCCCCACGGCTCCTGTTGGCTCTCCACCGTCGGAGAAATCCACGTCGTCTCCTCCAGGAGGCGATAAAGCTAACGATGGTTCACGACGATCTTGGAAACAGCGTCGCGCCAGACCTAAATCTCAATATTTAACTGTCGAGCCTTTTATTTAACTATGACTCTCAGCCTCAATATTTTACTGTAGATTTATGTTCAGCGTTGTATTATAGTATAATTTTTAGGCTTAATATTTGGTTACGGCGTCTTGCCTTTGTGCTCAGTTTTTATTAAGCCTTCAATTTTGGAGGTCATTTACCTGGACGCCTTGCATTGATGCACAAACTTTTATTTACCTGTAAATTTTATATTTTATTCCACTAGGGCTTCATTTATTTATACTCAGCCTTCTAGTTAACTACCAATTTTGTTTCATTTCACCAGGACACCTTGCATTAATGATAAATCTTTAATTTAATTGCAAGTTTTGGGTCTTGGTTTGTTTCTCAAGCGTCTCATTTATGCTTGTATTTGAGTTCATATTGTGAATTTTAACATTTTACGAGCGTGCTTTCCATACACCCTCAGCTTTTTATTTGTATGTAAATTTTGGGCTTTACTATTTGATCATAACGCCTTTCATTCGTGAGCAGCTTTTGGATGTTCATGTCAAATTTCTTATCTGAATGGAAAAAGGAATTTTCTATTCAACCTTCCCAATTTTTGTTAGTACTAACTTTGTGGTTAAAAAACTGCACTTTCTCATATATCGAGCTAAAGATTTTTCATTTTCGATTCTAGTGAAACTAATGCAAAGTTTCCTCAATTTCAAGATTATATATTGCACTTAAAACTCGAGCTGTGAGTGAAAAACTTTGCAATGAGACTGACGTTGTTCAGTGCAATAACAGCGTTTCCCATAGCCTTCCTGTAGATGTGATCCTCGAGTGCCGGTTGTTCCTCTTTAATCTTCCCTACTTGATAATGGTAGCTTTAGAATATGTTCTACGTAGATTTATTAGCCTGGTGATTTACTCAAGCATGATTTCGAACATTGAGGATCCTATTTGAATGTTATGCATTCGTACTCCTACAATTAATTTTGCAATTTCATTCAGAGGGAATTCGGGGTGAATAGGAAAGCAGCAATTCCCAAAATATAAAATTTTTTACAACTTGTAATAGTGAAGTCATTCCCAACCTTGAAAGATTTTGGTTGTGGCTGTACACTGGAGCCACCTGACTGTCCATGTTGCGTATTTCCGTAGCCTTAACAAGGATGAGTTGTAAGTTGTAAGATTAAGAAATGAAATATCGTAAAGCAATAATTCCCTTGCCCTAATTTAAGGCTTGCATTTCGCTTGTGCTGAATGAACATCGAGGATGAGGTTCGTAGTCTAGTCTTTCAATTATTCGTTTCAGTCGTGCAGCATTATTTACCTCAAGTATTTATTACACGTAAAATTTATTTCAATCCTTTAACAATTTATTGTACTTCTTTAATTACTCATTGTACTCTTTCAATCACTCATTGTATTCCTTCAAGCTCATGTTGCACGCCTGAGGCATTTAGTCTAGTTTTTTTATCCATTCCTGGTCGTCAATGAAGTATTTATTCTAGTTTTTTAATCATTCATTCCAGTCCGTCAGTTATTTATTCTAGTTCATCTACTTTTTATTACTGTCAAACTTCCGTTTATGAAAGTTCTTCTGCCGTTTTATTAAAGTCTGTCTACTATTTAAGTCAGTCAACTATTAATATTGTATCGGTTTCTTTGCAGGTTATTACTCTGTTTTGCGCTTATTCCAGTTCTCTGCCATTTGTTTCAGGTCCATATACTATCTAATCTAGTCCTTGCACCATTTATTATTGGCCCTTGTCCTTTAATTCCTGTTCAAGATTTTCTTGCCATTTCGACGTATTCTATGGTCTCTCACTACAGTGTCTCTCTATCTACTCTCACTACAGTGTCTCTCTATCTACTCTCACTACAGTGTCTCTCTATCTACTCTCACTACAGTGTCTCTCTATCTACTGTCACTACAGTGTCTCTCTATCTACTGTCACTACAGTGTCTCTCTATCTACTGTCACTACAGTGTCTCTCTATCTACTGTCACTACAGTGTCTCTATCTATAATCACTCTTTGTTCTCTCACAAGTCTCTCTCTCTCTATTCTTACTAATGTTGCTGTTTTTTGTTACTTTCCCACCTGTAAATT
>VCRD01001469.1:0-16958 GCA_006783055.1 Trinorchestia longiramus | reverse complement strand
AATTGTAGGAGTCAATGTCGACATCCATTATCTACATGGCTCAAGTATGTTGTCCTTCTTGCATCTCACACCCACTTCCACAACACGTAGACGCCTTCAGTGGCTTCCTCTGCCTAAATCTGCCAGAGAAATTTCAAGAATTTCGACGTGCAGCTGTTGCAATGTGAAACAATTGGCGTGAATCTAAGGGAAATGGCAAATATTCATCCCAATCTAAGAAGATTGTTTGTTCCTCCACTACAGATGAGGGGACACATATGTGATCATTGTAGTCTCAGAAAGTTAGCTTATTTGCTCAATAGTTACTTTAGTAAAAGCTGAATCTGGGACTGACGGTAACTTTGGTCTGTGTTCTTTTTCTGGAAGATATAAATTATATACAAGCGAAAATATTTCGTATACCAGTACGTACCTTTATTGATTAATATATATTTTTATGCCTCCATGTTTATTCCATATTTTTGAGGCTGACCTTGTCACGATTCCTAGAATCTAGGAATAGAATTCGTGTGCGCTATTCTAGGGCTGATCCATGTCTGTCCTCGTCAGTGTATGCTTTAGTGGTCCACGTACCTCTGTGGTATTCTCAGCTCTGAGGTGAATCACCGTTGTGGTCGCAGAACTGGATCGTGGGTTTAGTTGTGCTCCTCTTGAAATATCTCTTTAGCACAGACGATGATAAAACCCTGTTACATTTAATTTAAGATTTCTGCACGAGTTTGTTTGTTACTTGAACGCAGGTGGCCTCTGTCTCTTGTATTCTTATTCTGAGATAACCATTTGCATTACTCCAACCACTGCAACCAACCATCACTGCAACCACTCCAACCACTGCAACCAACCGTCAGTGCAACCACTGCAACCAACCGTCACTGCAACAAGCAACCGTTATTGCAATAAGTGTTCTCGGGCTAAATCAGCTACTGCGTTATTCCATTCTGTTTTATTATTTCCAACGTTCGAATGTCTCAGGTGCGGCTTTTGTGAAATACGTTGTATGATCTAAACTTTCTTGTATTTATTCGTTAAATTCCTTGATATAATTTACAAGGACGCTGAAAAAACGTATATATATTTTTTTTGTTACATAAGAGTAAGTGAAGAAATAGTCACGTGTAGTTTAGGCGGATATCATAGTCTAAATCTGAGCTACGTTTTTGTGTTTATTGCACTGTATAATATTTGATGGTATGTGATCCTTGTGCTGTGAGAGTAAACGATTTAACAGATGATGCGTGATTTCCATACTTAACACGCCAGTCATGCTGCTGCTGCTGCGAACGATTCAACTCCTCTAAGCTACGACAGGTAACTGTATCATTCTATTCTTATATCTTAGAGATGATCCTGCAGTCTACCAGCGCTGACCCGCTGCTGTCTACAGCATCAAGCACTTAGTTATTTAGTGTTCGATTGTCGTATGCACTTTATGTTAATATATACCGAAAGCGATATTCAGTTTTTGTACATGGTGATTCTACGGTGAAGTACTAAGTAACTTTTCTTTGGCACGTTAGTGTAAAACAATGTGCGTACAAAAGTCCTACCGTTTCCATCTATCCTGCTAAGGCTTTTTTCGAGCTGTAAACCAATGTGAATAAAATTATCATTAACGTCAACCACCTCAGAATTTAAGCGATAAAGTCTCTAGCTTACGTGACTTCATATATGTAAAAGTAGAAATTATTTCTTATATTTAATGATACATTTTCATGTTCTATTTTCATACGGGCTACTGGTAAACCATTCTAGAAACCTTCTACTGGACTGTAATTGCTTCAGAGTCTGTCATCTTTTTTGTTTTGGTCTCTGTAGGCCAAACCGCGGGCAGGTAAACAATTGGTGTTACGAATCATGTGTAGATACTCACCATAGCTTCAGAAAGTTACTGTGCGTTCACGGATTCTTCGATTTCATTCGACAAATTATCCTGTTTTATTGGTAACGTATCACCAATTCGTTCTTATGCAGTCACTAATCGGTATCTCCGTCAGTAGTTTTCATATGAAATTTTTATCTCCGGTACGAATTGTGTTTCAACTTGCATGTTGAGGCCTCGGTTCGATTGCAGCCCTCGACTGCATAGGTAAGTGTTCTCTAATTGAGTGTCGTATTGCTTTTTTTCTTTGTTTTTCCAACTATCGAGTTATGTGCGATAGATTTATGTGCGGAAAATGTCGGTGAATTTTATTTGGTAGCATAGTGCTTAAAAATAAATTTAAGCTACTAGTGGTTGTGTAATTTTAAATGCACCGTTTTTTAATTATGCTTTGTGAATTTTTATTTATTTCTGGTCATGAAAGTTGGAGGCTTCAGCTTTGGTTTACTAACATTCGGATGATTTGCCGACAACAATTCACTCTCAAAAATCATTGAATGATTGCAATGCACACTTGAACGCCAAATTAAAGTTGAGTTAGGTTATTGTGCAGTTTCGAATGTTCCTGCAATTTCATTGGTTAGCTAGGAACTGCGAAGGGAAATATGCTACCTTGGTAAGCTAGAAACTGCGCAGGAAAATGTTGCATTGTTTAATTAGGAACCGTGCTGGTAAATATGCCATGTTGGTCAGCTAGGAACAGTGCTGGGAAATATGCTACATTGACCAGCTGGGAACTGCGTATGACTCACAGACTCGGAAAATGCCGTACATGCATTTCCTTGGTTACTTTATTCAGTTACGAAAACAAGTAAGATTTTGTTGGTGGTGATATTGTGTATCTTGTTCATGCTTTAGTGACTGGTAGCTGCTGTGCTATGCAACCTAGAGCGATGTTGATGCTTGGGATTGGCGTTATTGATGGATGTTTCTTTCGCTCGCCGGTTTCGAATGATAAGACCTCTTCAGATGTGAGATGTTTGATATGACCTCTTAAGATGTATCACGTCGTGAGATGTTTCGAATGATAAATCGTGCCAACTATTTCGCGTATTTCATTGTGTTCTTACAGGATTCTATCAGTTCATTATGTTCACGTAGATGCTGTGACTTAACTATGTTTACGGTATTTATTGCTCTTAGAGAAAAGTTCACAACTTTTTAATACTCCTTTTTTATAAGATGGAAGAATGGATTATTACGCGTTTCCTGCGTTGAAAAGAAGTATTGGCAGAAAGAACACTGAAGTAAGATCACTTATTTACTCAACTGTGGCAAATTCGGTATAGTATGAGTTGTAATACCGTATGATGTTATAATTGTCTTGGTAACTTATTGTGGGCGCATTGTTCGTGATGGATTGTTGTCAGTGGATACTCCGCCGCTATTTCAGTTTTATGTTTCTTTTCATCATCATGACGATGGACTTTTTTTCATTCTAAATGTATCTTTGAAAAGTGGTATTGAATTTGTTTTTATATGCGAACTATTTTTAAATTTTTGTGCTGTACAGGTTCTATTTTCGTACGAATGTTTTGACTGTGACATGACTGCATGCATCCCTCTACACGACCTCCTTTACTATCAGATCGTTAAGAATGCATTGTCCGATCTTCTTATGGGCCGAATTTGACGGTCTTTAACTTTTATGTTTCATCTTGAAATGTTGTTTGTTAACACAACATTGAACACATCACTTTTCCAGACGCACTCCCTGGTGTCGGATGAGATTGTGAATTTTCTCGTGCAAATCAATTTTTTTGAAACTACAAGATGACTGAGAAGTTATAAGTAGGACAGAGCGCGTCTTGGAGGATTTGCCTTTTAATTTCCGTATCGTGTTACGCGTTATATTTAGTTGCTATTTTTACCGTGTGACACGTGTTATATTTAGTTGCTATTTTTACCGTGTTACACGTGTTATATTTAGTTGCTATTTTTACCGTGTTACACGTGTTATATTTAGTTGCTATTTTTACCGTGTTACACGTGTTATATTTAGTTGCTATTTTTACCGTGTTACACGTGTTATATTTAGTTGCTATTTTTACCGTGTTACACGTGTTATATTTAGTTACTATTTTTACCTGCACACTTTTAAATTTCTTATTTTGTGCTGCACTTGTATTTTTAATTTAAATTCAAATGAGGACTGCAATGGTTCATCGATGATCTCTTGGTTAGATAATATTATTGAGTTTGCTGTTCATTTAATTCTTTATCGAATTTGTTTATCAATAAAAAAACGCTTCCATCGTATTTGTACGAAAGCTGGTTTTACGTTTTCGATAATTCTGAGTGATTTTTTTTTAACATTTGCGAATATTGTTCGTTAACTATCGCTTGCTTTACTTGTAAACTATAAATTTGGAATTGGTTTATTTCAATTATTCTTCTCTTTTTTCGTGATCATCTCGGCTACAAATAATTAGCTCTTGAGACCAAACTAGTGTATGCCAGGTAAATTGTCGTTATAATGTCAACATATTTCTTTCCTAGCGTAATGAATAATGAGATCAGCTGGTTCGATTATTTAATTCAGACATTTTCCTGTTACAAATATTTTCTAGCCCATGTAGGCATACAATAAAGTTTTCCTCATTAGCGTTTTGTATATGTGTAGTGAAAAGGCTTACAGCACGAACGTAAGTTAATTCCTGTTTTCAATATTCTGTATTTTATTAATTTGCTTATGACTGACGCTTGTTGAAAGTTGCTCATGAACTAAATGAAACTATGTTACAGGTATTCGTAAAGCTTCAATGACTACATCCCCGTTGCTGTCGAATCTACTGCAGACTTTTCAGCAACACAATCCACGATATGAAGAGGACGAGCTTGATGATCTTCCACCATCTGCCCGCAAGTTTGTGTCCGCCGTGAACCAGCTGAGAAAGCAGAACCGTATCACGAAGAGATCTATGTCTGAGCAGTACTTGAATCCTCCTGGTGGTATGCCAGTGCACCGAAGTGGGCGGTCTAGTGTTGGTAGTCAGCCAGGCTCCGGTTGGACTAGCTTATTCGGTGCCATGGCTGCTCAAGAAGCTACGAATTCTGATTCAAACCAACCCAAACGGAATCGGTGGCTTAGCGTTTTGACTCCAGAGAATAGAGATTTTCTTTACAACGAAGGTCGCAAGAGTCCAGAAACTGTCAGTAAAAGACTCATTATTGGCCAGTCCTCATTTGACTTGGGTAAAAATGGAGAATTACTCAACGAGCAAAACAAACCAGACATCGAAGATGAGGAAAATTTGTCGTCTAAGACTAGTGGAAAATTGGAGACTCTCGTTGAACGTTGTGCGTCTACTGAAAGTAAGAGTAGTAGCAGCGAGAGTAGTTCAAACTCTGTTCACAAACCTGCATGTCGCAACAATTCTGTTTGGTCCATGGCAAGCTCCCTTACCAGTGTGGATAGTCATGAAGAAGATCTCGAAGAACAAAGAAGACAATTAAACTTGCAAATCAGTCGCAATAGGAACAACAGACTAGAAACCATTCCAAGCGGCGATACGCTGGACAATGATTCGGAATCAGGAGCAGATTCCAAAGCTCTCCAAGAATCAGAGAAGTTCTCCCACAAAAAGCTTCGAAGAACAAGCACACCCAAACGGTCACGAACTGCAAGCTGGAGTAACACTTCTCACGGGAAAGAAGTTGATTACACAATAGAAGAAGAAATATTTTTTTGTGAACAAGACGTAAAGGAGGTGCCTATGAAAGATTTCCAGCCCAAGCCCATTCGAAAAGTAGCACTTCATATAACTTCGTCCTTGCCTGGCAGTGCAGCAGAATATCTGGAAAGACAGGCTGGCTCAGGAAAGTCTCTGGATGCCGGGAAAGACTCTCTTCCGAATCTTTCAGCGTGCGGTTTACGTAGGCCTCGACTTGAGAGACAGAGGACAGTGCGGGATGAAAGCCCAAGTGTGGTGAGTAAACTTTACGATTACAAATTGTAATTGGTATGTGGTACCTAATGCGTTCTGTGTGTACCTAAAGTTCACCGAGTGCTCAGTAGGACCCCATGCATGCCACCAGCAGGATCTGTCTTTTTCCTATGAAAAAGACGTCAGCGTTTTCTGTCATCGAGGTGATAGAATAGAATAGAATGAGGCTATAGGAACGAACCTTCGGGCCCATTCTTGGGTCGGATAATTACTTCGATAATTATTCGGTTGTTTACCCAAGTCCCATGCCGTATTTCTAGCCGCGTCAACCATGTCGGCAGCGGGATTCGAACCCGGGTCTTTCCGCTCGCAAGCAGATTCGCTCACCAGTCGACCAAGCTGGTGATCTAGCAGTAAAGTCACAAAACCGTCTGGGCAATAACTAAATTTTAGAATCAGAGTCAGCTAGCTCAATTAGGATCTGCATCGGCTAATTTGTCCAGTGAGATACATCACAAGCGTTTTGAATTTTTTTATGCTACTCTGCCGGCACAAAAAATTGATTTTTATATAAATAATTTTAGGAGTTTGCGTTCGTGTCTGATTTAATTTATTTCAAAAATTAAGTCCCTTTCCGTGTGAAAAGTTTAACCTGTTCTCAAATTTAGCATTCAATTATAGCTTATTTTAAAATCAAAATTGTTTTCGGTCGGAAATTTAATTTTAAATTTTTTCGATTGTATCACTTTATTTATGTAAATGGTTTTATCTGTAAGTGCCCTGCCTTGGTATCCTGAATAGACCTAAAAACTGCAAGCAACTGTTAAGACCTAATTTTGTTGGGACTTGGCAATTAAACACCCAACCAAACATAGAGTACTATTTTTTTTTGCAGAAATTATGCTTACTTCAGTGATATTGGTGGGGAATTATGACTATGTGAGATTACATTTATTTAAGAATTCAAATTTGTCTAGAATGTTCAACTTGAAGAAAATGATTTTGAAGCTCAAAATATTTTTCACCTATGGCAGAGTATCTAAATTGATTTGAGATACACTAGTAAAATGTTATTAAATATTAAGTGCGCATGAGTCTTCTTAAATTTATTGTACTCGTATTGTCACTTTCACAAAAGTTCCATATTTGGAACTCATTGTAAAAATTATATTGCATATAATTATGATGCATTTATCTTCATTTGTACTCGCAGAACTCTCCCGACCACCGTCCTACTGAAGCTGCATCTGGATGCTCTCCTCACACTGAACATTGTGCCGCTCAGTTTGAGGTTGAGTCCGGCATTTCGAAACTTGCCGTCCTAAGTCCTGAAACTTCCAGTTTATCTGAGTCTTATAAGACTAAATGTTCTGAATGCCAAGGTATCCTCGTCTGTTTGCGCTGCAGAGTGGGGGGCGAAGCAAAAGAACTGTACGAAGATAATTTTCAATCATTCAGAACTGCTTTGGAATCACTGAGTGGAGTTGCTAGGGCGTCTGAAAACTTGCCCACGGACGTTAATTTCGTGGAGAGAATGACGCGATTGGTGGACGGTGCTCTTAATACGTTACAAGCTTATCAGAAATCAAGACGGGCTGGTGCGAGAAAAATAGTTGATAAAGATTCTATTGCTGTGGAAACTAGTCATAGGATAAAAACTGAAATAGATCTATTGAAAAGCTCTTCGGTTTATTCTCAAAACTTAGGTTCTACAGAAAACCCTTCAACGTTTATTGATTCTCGAGGTGCTTCTTTTTCTAAAAATCAATGCATTGGTTGTTTTTGTACCGGTGCCTCAGAACCGTGCACACATTCGTCCGCAAAAAGTAGTGTTTACCACCATAACTTAAATTTGAGTCAAATTAATGTTAGTCGGTCTGATGCTCTTGCCTCGACTGCTGATTGTGTCGTCGACAACCAGTCGACAGGAAGTACGTGGTCGAAAGTTCCTATCAAATCCGATAAGAGGATTCATCCTATGCCCGAGTCGTCTAGTCTTCCTCATGCACTCACACCGGCTGCAGACTTGTCCAATTCTGCGTCCACGTCAAGTCTCTACCACAGGGAGGTGTTGAGCAGGTCAGAGTCAGACTACGATGCTCAACTGGAGGAGGTAAGCATCGAGGAATTTGGAGCTTAACCTTTCATCTCATTTCAAATGAATTATTCTGGTGACATAATCTGAAGTATTTTATTCTCGGAAGAATTTAGGTATGAGAAGGCTAAAATGCTTTGTATTACTATACATACTAGCCTACATGCCCCAGATGGTCTGAATAGCAAATCAACATTTATTTCTGATCATTTGGTTTTGTGGATAATTTCCATTGACTTCTTTCCATTAAACTTGTAAATTTGGCACAACGTTTTCGTGCTAGGTGCAAGGTAATTTTAACGAAAAATTTGCTTCACCTTCTGAATATTATTGAAAAAGGTTATTGTATAGCTTTTAAAACGAATTCCCTTGGCCTCGATAATTTATAACATGTATTGAAAATATTTACCAATCCATTCTTCCTTTATTATCAGGAGGGTAGTGGTCATATAAAAATATGAAATTACCTTCGAAAGAGGGACTTTTCCCTTCTCTCTCCTGCCGTTTTTTGTTGATCACAAAAAAGTGTTATGCCTTAACGTATTTTTTGGCGAACAAATTTACCTCTAACACTTATGAAATTTACGGTTAGCTCATGTACGAGCGCATGCTCACTTGATCACTGGGATGCTACCGATGGTTTAAAATACTTAAGTGATTTACTCGACATTTCTTGACGCATGGTTTTGTTTTAATTAGATTTGAACATGCACTGGCATTCCAGACACGCACACGCGCCGCAATCATACACAGGCCCCAGAAGTTAAGGTTATGGAATTAGTACTTCATAGAACTGGGGCTTCATATCCAACACTAATACAGGATTCATGATGTGTATTGGATGTGTTAAAAATGAGAATGCTTACGTGAAAATGAGATTGTGAGTTCTTAAAGAACGTTAATGAGAACGGCAAAGTGAGAACCAGATATATAAATGTGCCATGTTCGTAGTGTTCAGGAAGGGTGGCTAAAAGAAACTTTATGGTATGGGAAATAAAAGGTTCGGAATAGTTTTTTAAACTTATCGCTTGCATATTGTCCTATTTTCTAATGAAAGTGTAACCATTGAAAACTTAATGTCCGCACATCATGTTTCTGTTCAACGTTCGGTGGACAAATATTCATTCATTGAAAAACACTGCCCGTCGAATGCAGTTGAAGTCCCTTGAAAATAGCAAAGCTTTTTCAGTGATGCGTGGGTAATTGAGTAACTAATTGCTGTGTTTGTTGCAGCTGCAGCAGCTGCTGCTCGTGCAGCAGGAGCTGTGCTGCAGGATGCTGCAGGGTCTCAGCCAAAGCCCATCCTGAACGCCGGCTCCTCGCCAGCGTCATCCTGATAAGTTCTTTTCTCTGTCCTGTCTTCTCGAGAACTTTTTCTACTGTGAATAATACACGGTGTCCATAAAGTCTCTTTGCCAATTCAAAAATTTATTACGAATGCAATTGATAAGATATTTATTTTATTCAGATTTGTTCTATTGTATTCCGTGTTTATTATGTAAAGGTTTCAATCACATTTTGCATTTGTGATCCTATTGAGACTTTATGAGACTTCAACACCCTGTAGTTAGTCTCTGTAGTTAGTCTTTCTTCCTGCAGAATTTTTGTTGGGTCCTCCGTTGGTGCTGACTTCATGTAGATTGTTTCGATGAAGGGATAATAAATTTACAAGTAATTAGAATGGAGATAATGAAAGCCATGTATTTTTAATCAAAATATTTATTGAAGTAATAGATACATTTTTATCGTTGTCATCTATTTTCGTAGGTGAAGGGTGTAACATCTCGCTTCTCATTGCCACTCGTCCAGCACGAAAATTAATTAATTGTCCGATAGTTACGATTGCATTTTGCTCAAACCTTGCACAATGCATAAAATTTATTTTCTAATTGGTACGTTCAGTTTAACATTGAGTCTTAACAATGTAACTTTAACAATCATGTATGTATTCAAATTATTAATTAAATCAAGAAAACATCGCATTACAGTTAAAGAAAATAGAATGCGTCACAAATTGATCAATTTCAACTAGAGAAATTATATCACGAGCGCTAAAAATGCGCGAGAGAAACCACTGATTTTAACTAACGGCTCGTATATTCATAGGATAATTTACTAAAAATTCAGAAAATATGGACCCTTGAAGCTGCTTGATTCATTAAGGATCATTGTTATCATAGGCCATGCCTCAGAGAATATCAAATGCCAATGATCAACCAGACAGCGGCATATGGGGAAATCGTTCACTCATCATTGATCCATTTATATCATTTCATTTTCATCTGATGCATTCTCTACGTAAAGTATAATTTCCCAGTTAATAAAGACATTAAATTAGGATGTATTAGGCAACTTATTAGCGCCAACTTAAGTACTCGTAGCATTCCACAAAGCTCGCTTGTACGAGACAAGTTTTCTTGTGGTGAGTACATGCTCTGTACATCACTGAACTAAACATTCCAAGGCGTTCATTGATAGTAACGTTAGCTATCATTTCATATATTCTACATTTTACTAGTAAGTTTTCCTTACCATATATGTAGGAAAGATTATGTTGCTATAGCAGTTTTTGATTTTCGATCCTGTACGTTTACTTTTTTTTTTACTATTGCCTACCGTAGAAATGTGGCACCTTTTGTTGATCTTTTCCGTTGATTATTTGAATAATAATACTTTCGCCATAAGCATTTTTCTAATGTGATTTTAAATGTATGATGTAGTGGTTTAAATGCGTAATAGTGAAATAAATTGGGCATGTTTAATGTTAATACGATTAAAGCCTGTATTTTCAATTAGTTGTACGATGATAACTCATAATGAAATAATCTTAGGAAGTGCAAGTAATTCATTGAGTAGACAAACACTTAAGTTGAAAAATACAAGTATAGATTATTCGATTCTGCAATTTTGATTTAGGTTTTAAGGCAATTTTATTTTCGCATTTTCTTAATTTATTGATGCGTCATAAAATCTTCATGCCTAATTATTCCTCGAGCCGATAAATGGTGGGCGATTAGTCATAGTTTTAGCTGTAGTACTAGCGAAGTTACAATTTAACCACATTCCAGATAAATAGTCTAGATTTGGTTTTGGATATGCAGGGTGTCCATAAAGTCTTTTTACCATTTCAAAAATTTATTACAAATGCAATTGATAAGATATTTTATTCAAATTAATTTTATTGTATTCACTTTTTATTAGATTTTAATCACATTGTGCATCTGTGCGTTTCAGGGATCCTGTTTTGAAAGAGGTGCTGTTAAGACTTTACGAGAGACTTCTATAAGAGACTTAATGGACACCCTGTACATGTATACTTGCAACGAAATGATTATTTCAAAATTCCTGAAATGAAATTCACTCGATGTCTCAAGTTTGTGGGTTATATTCTCTCCGCACTTCAATTGGAATATTTGATGATTGCTGGTAGGAGCCTTATGGGCGGTGTGCACTCACAATAATCCCTACGTTTTTCATTCTTTATGAAGTCTGCTACAATCGTTTCATTTAACGATTGCGATTCGTAACTATAACGTGCATAACACCAATGGGCTTTTAGTTCTTTCAAATAACTTTTCCTTAACACAGGCTGCGCATTTTCCGTTCATTTCGGAACGAATTTTATGTTTAACTTAGTTAAAGAATTGGCCTGTATTGTGATACACGAACGCGTGCTTTATATTACATAATATTGTCGATTATAAATGTTTGATAACTGTTTCGAATAAAACAGTTCATTTCGTCTCTAGCTTTCTAAGAGGGAAAGAAATTAATTCATTCAGCGAAGCATTATTGAGTCCAGATTACAATCATGTTAATGAAATCTTCAATCAGTAAACTATGGAAGACAATTGCAAAGGTCGGTCCACTTTCAAAATTAGCATCCTAATATTTTGGTTTATAATCATTTAAAATAAAGGAGATCTAAAATTGGGCGATACCCTTACCATCGTCACAATGGTTTAATGTCACATTATTAGCCATACATACCAGTACAATGTTGTCTTTCTTCGTTGTTTTTCCGTCAAGTTTCCTCGTTTGTCTGGTCTCCACTATGCCGGCATAAATGCTCCTGAAATAAATTGGGGTAATTAGGATGAAATTTTTCAATAATACGTTAAATATATGTGATTTTCCTTTCATTAGCAAAATTATTTTCCTTTTCGAAGCATAAGAACAACCCAGTGTTCTAGAAATGTTCGTCGCTTTGCGAAGAATGTTCTATAGGAAACCCACAGCAACCACCGAAATTAGGCTCATTTGTTCCTTGCAGTTATATACAGCCTAACAACCGTTCGTTTTGCTTCAAACTATCAGCTACAAGAGATAATCAGTAAAAACAAGACTATAATTGAGTTCAAAGCACTGCACTGCACTGACTGTATGTACTGCCCTGCACGCTTTTCAAAACTTCATATTCCTTAATACGGATCAAGAGCCAACATGACTCGTATCCTCAGGCTCATCAGAAGCTACAATCAAACAAAACTTTGAAAAAAAACGAGTTGAAAACATGCAAAAATCCATAAAAACTAAGGAATGTACTGCAATGGTTAAACCAGGAATTTGAATAATAAGGATATATACTCACTAAGATTGTCGGGAAGCTTTCATGTCACGTCGTATAGCATCCCAGCCTTTAAAAGTTGGGAAAAAGGGAATAAATTTCGCCCATGTCCACCTGAAAAACAAATGGGGATATATTAACTAGCGATGAAATCAAAACGCAAACTAGGCATATGACGCAGCATACAAAAAAGTGGTTGCATTCTACGTTTGGCGACTGTTGGTGAACCAAATACGACTGAACGTTAAAGTAAAGTTCTTTATCTGAAATATACGAAATTCACGTTCAACGCTAATTAATGCGTGGCTCAAGATATGCCGACTATGTTTTAATGAAGAACTAAATCAGGGATTTCAATTACTAAATTAGGAATGTCGTGTCTCCTTTAAAAGTGGGTGTTTGAGGACGTCCAAAGACTACTTTGTTAGACTACCACGCCCAACTCACGGAGAACAGACCTCGACTCATCATCCCAAAGCCAGCCGATGAGGCAATAATAGGACTGGTTCAGTATCATTATGCTACAAGTGGACCCGTTTATAGAGATGAAGGGTCACAATGCACTCCTTGAAGTGAACAGGACTTAATTACAATTCACTTCAGTAGCAGATGTACAAGTATTTAGTGTGCACATCTTTATGATCCTTCACAAGGAAGAGATTAGTACGGGTTTTAGTACATTATCATGAGCCCAAAATCAGAATTACACTTAAGGACTGTTCTACCTCCTATGGGAAGTCCTTTATCACCATCCGACTTCCTAACAGCAGTCGTACCCCACCTCCTAATACCAGACGTCACCGTCTTGACGTCATCTCTTAACACGTTCACTCCGAAGTGGTACGTATGTGTACCACTGAGGTTAGGTTCTGTAATTTTTTCAGATCCTTCTAGTGTCTATGCGTACGAAGTGAAGATTTACACCAGTCAGGCAATCGGAGGCAACGTGTTAAATTACCCTCTCCTCACCTTCTGATGGCAGCCATGCCCCAAGGAAGATCATAACACTCGGAAGCCGCCTCCACGATCTGTGACTGCTGCTCCAACTGAGCGCGCCACTGAACGACACCACGCTCTCTAGCCGTGCCTTAAATAAGGATCATACTCGTGCACAATAAACTAAACATTTAATATTATTAATCAAAGATGTAACAAAATTAGAAAAAAATTATTTCAGTCTTTATCTGTCGTTTTCAGTAACGGAATTATGACAAGATTTCTAATTCCTCCGATCCTCTAAGCATATGAACGTGGGGAAAAAGTTACAGATGAAATGAATGAGTGCGAACGTTATTACGAGTTAATGACTAATTTTCTGTTAAAATAGAAAAACAGCACAAAAACTGAAAGGAGAAGTTACTTATTCACTGATTACAATCATATAAAGTCATAATCGTACCACTAGTCTCGCTTAACGTCACAGCAGAAATGCAACACATGTCGATTACTAATGTACACTCAATACGTGTAGCCTCATAGCCCTCATGTCCTCACAGCCCACATGTTAAGTTAGCCCTGGCTCTCCTACATAACTTCCTTATGGCACTGCACAAGAGTCTTAACAAGCGAAGCTGACCAACAACCTAATAATTTACCTCTGAGTGTCCTTGTGATTAGGTAGAGATGCTTCATTATGGTAAGCTCGTAAAGCGCCTCCTCCACCTCACCTGGTATAGTATTGTCTAGGATGAAGCCGAGAAAGCCTCCCACGAACATGGAGGTGGACAGCAGCACGACCAACACCTGATCCACTTCTGGCACTCCAGTCTTCAGAGTGGCTTTGTTCTCGGCAATCTTGAGCCACTGCAGTAAATATAACGCAGCTATCAACCAAAAGCCGCGAAGGAGATGTAAATTTAAATATCTGTAATTTTGAGGTATGAAAATACAGCTTTCAAGTTAAACACTACTCATCGTCCGTATTTGAGCATCATGAATAAGGAATGAATTTCATTACATTAGGCAAGCCTTCTAAAGTCGTAAGCAAAACTATTTTGACACAAACACGCTAAAAGGAAAAACGAGCAGGTCTTTAAGAATAAATTATCAAAATTTCTTTCTCACCAAATTTAAGTCATTAATTTCATATATTATTTTGGAATGTTGTTGATGCTATTGTTTAACAGCATCAACAGCACTAAACATATACATGAGCGTTGTTTTACCTTAAATGGCACATGCCACACCCCCATTAATTCAGAGTACTTCAAATACATTACCATTCCACGATATCTCAATATATAAATACACAAATAACTTCCGCTGCACTACAACTGACCTCTTGAGAAGCATTAAACTATGAACGTGCTAAATCAAAATGCATACAAAAACGCGTTCTCCTCACCGAAGGCAGTGCAAGTCCACCGAAGAGAGAAAATCCAAGCACAAAGATATTTCTAGGAGAGTTGAGTCTGACGTGTTGGAGAGAGGACAGCCCTACTGAAGTGATCATGCTGAAGACAACAACGAAGATGCCGCCGATGATGGGTTCGGGGACAATAATAAACACGGCTCCTACCTTGCCCATCAAGCCACACAACACCATGATGAAGCCCGCATACTGGACCACTCGCCGAGACCCAACCTGAGGACGATAGCAAGTCAAATGCAAGAAGAGGAAGTGTGGAAACTGTGTTCTGAGCATGTAACTTACCCACTGAATCATTTCCTCATTATCGTTGCATGAACAATGCTATGCAATGGCGAACTCGGCCATCGCATTCAAGTGAATACTAGATCTTTCACTTACTTGGTAACTTGTCTACTGGGTTAATTTCCTATTAGGACATTTGCCTATTGGATTCATTTAGGAACTGACTGGGTTACTTGCAAATTAGGTTTTGCCTACTGCATCACAAGCTTAGTGATGTTTACTATCTTGGCCGCGTGTTTGTTGACTAATGTGCCTAGCAATTATTGTGAGAGCATGAAAGTAGAATAGAATAGAATAAGGCTATAGGAACGAACCTTCTGGCCCATTCTTGGGTCGGAAAATTACTTCGATAATTATTCGGTTGTTTTACCAAAGTCCCATGCCGTATTTCTAGCTGCGTCAACCATGTCGGCAGCGGGATTCGAACCCGGATCTTTCCGCTCGCAAGCAGATTCGCTCACCAGTCGACCAAGCTGGTGATGTTAGGTCAAACCCAACGGCACAAGTTAGGTTTAACCCAACGGCACAAGTTAGGTTTAACCCAACGGCACAAGTTAGGTTTAACNAGAATGTTAACCTTAAGAATTTAAAAACCAATGTACTAAATGTCTATGTACTGTGTACTTGATTGGAAATAAAGATTGTTTGTTTAGATTGTTTGTATAAATATCGTTAGTGGACTCGAAAACGGGTGTCAAGGAACGGCGTCCCCCCAAGTGCGGATATTTAAGCAAGGGGATTTAATTTATAATTATACAGTGAGAGGAGGTTATTAGCTTTAATTTGAGACTAAAATGAAGGTTCTACGATGCATAGGACGAAAATAATTAACGAAACTGTTCGTTTCAAGAATTTATCTGGATTTCTCAAGATTTTTAGTTCGGGTCGAGTTCGGTGTCGAGATTTGACAAGACGGGTACTCAGCTTTTGTTTATTTATAGATCCGTAGGGCAGCTGGTGGACAGAAGACATCCGAAGTCCACGAGTGAAAGAGATTGGAACTAGAAGTAATGATCGAGAATATGCTCGAAAATAGGATCAAGAATATGATCAGCAATATGATAAGCAATATGATCAGCAATATGATCAGGAATATGATCAGGAATATGATCAAGAATATGATCAGCAATATGATCAAGAATATGATCAGCAATATGATCAGGAATATGATCAAGAATATGATCAAGAATATGATCAGGAATATGATTTAAAAGAGCAACGATAAGATGAAAGCAATGAGCGCTGAGCGCTGAGTGAGAGCAGTAAGCACAGAGCAGTGATAGCTGAGATGAAAGTTGTGATGAACAACTGAAATGAGTGCGATGATGAGAAAGAAGCTGTGAAGGCTATGAATTGAAGGCTGAGAGCAGGACCGCCAGGTGTGGTGTTATCTCTTAAAAGTTACGTTCAGGTTCACGTCGGTTTGGGCTCTCTGGGAGTGCTCCTCAGGGGTGAACTTTTTTTAAGAAAAAACCATAGCGACAGTTCTTTCGTACTATGAATGGTTTTACAAATTACAGCGAATTTTTAATATTTAAAAATTTGCAAGAATCTCACTTAAAGTTACAAAAACCTAATCACAAAAATACAGGAAATTTAATGTAAAAAGTGCGATTTAATTTGTACGCGATTGATTAATACGCATAACTTGAAAATGGAGCATTACAGCGATGTGATGCTACACTATCTCCTTCGTTTCGAGACTGGAAAGTCAGTCTAAAAACTTAGCTAAAGCGCAGAGGACTCGTTACTTTGCAACCACTTCGCGTCGAGCGATCGGGGGGTCTATCGAAGACTTGAACAGGTTTAGGCAAGATTACAGTACGAGTCTGCAAGTTAAGTTTTGACAAGTGAGTAATAGGTGTTGCATTAGTGGA
>VCRD01001468.1:123037-136374 GCA_006783055.1 Trinorchestia longiramus | reverse complement strand
GGAAATTCGATGTTTATGAGAAAATTCTGAACTTTAACACTGCTCCGGCAAAGAAAGATTTTAATTCACATGGAGTCTTTGTTGACAGAAGGTCAATTTACGTTACCAGTGCATCAAATTTTTGATTCAGTTGGCCTAATTCGTTGACATACTACACCTGATAATACACATGACACACGAAGCTTTTGCATTCATTGCGGTGAAAAAAAACTCCCAACTTTAAGATTACACTTGGAAGAAAATAAAACCTCAAAGAATGCAAAAGTACATAATACCCCTTCACTGTGGCAGCTGATAGAAAGCAGAGCTTCATTGTAGGACTTTTTTGGGTGTCGCGATATCGATTTCTCTTTTTCTTTACTTTATATTGCATGTTTTGAATATACATTTATTTAATATCGTTAATTGCTGAGTTTCATTAATGTCAATATCTTTCAACCCTACATTAATCAATAGATGAATGAACTTTTATAACAAACTAACATGATCTCTATGAGGCGTCCAAATCCCTCAACACATTTTTATGATTGAAGCACACTATTCTAACAGTTGCCGAGTGAGAGGGTAAATAAAATGACACGTTATATTCCAGTATGAATTATTGTAACACGGGAAAATTTAGTTAACATTGGATCTCAGCGATCGACATACTAAATCAACATCTAGGCATGAAGGTTACGCTGAATTATACTCTGTGATCACATGACTAACAACAAATTAACCTTTACCTCCCTTGCACGACGATGATGATTCCCTCACGATGTACCCTTCACTAAATTCACGAAGCTCGCCAGTACTCTTCCCAAGCCTAACATAAAATGCGGATGTTGAATGTTGGAGGACTCTCGTAAGTCGCCCGATGATCACTTCCCCTATTAAAGATTGAAGACAATGTTGGAGATGCCGATGACTCTTGCAGACTTGTAGACTAATGTTGAAGACGATGCCAATGTCTCTCACTAATGTTGAAGACCAATGTTATATGTTGCCGTTGCTCTTCCTTACAAATGCAGACTGATATTCCTCGGATGATGATGATGCTGTTGTTGACTATATCTTCCCTTGAATTGAACATGTTGATGACTCTCCGATGAATTGTTCCGTCACAGCTTCTTCTTTGAATTCTTGTCCCGCCGCCAGTAAAGATGAATATACTTCCGATGAGAGTTGACGGCACTACTTTGCCGGCTTGCCGCCATAGCGGCAAGCGATCACAATTTTCCTTACGTCCTTCTTCCTCTGAGTCTCGAACTTGAAGTCCCGTCGTCTCAATGCGTGTGTTTATATATGAGTTACCCTGACCCACTTCACGGAGCTGGCCTGCGGTTGGGTCTAACCGTCAGAATTCCTGAGCGCCGACTCTCCCACGCCTATCAGTTACGATTCGGAGTCCAACAATTCCTATGTTTCTGCCTCTACGTCCATTATATATGGATATATATCTATGTATTCATATTCATGACATATGCCGAAAAACCCCTATTTTCTGTCTGGTTCGTTGAAGGTATGCAGTAGTACATTGCATACCATGTTTTATCCAAGATTTCTGTTTATTTTAAAAATTGCCTCTACACACGTTCGAATCGCTATTGTACGCGCAGAGTAAATCTCAATTTGATGTTGTTCAATTAGATATTCATGATACAGCACACTAACAAGGACTTTTTTCAGAACCGTGGTTTGAATGAAATCATTGCAAAATTCGCGAGATACTACAGATAGTCGTTGAATGAAGTATAAATTAGCGGAAAACATAGATTATACTAACTCTAGTTGTCAATAACTTCAATTACCATGAAACGAAAACTTATGCTAAAAATCCTATATTTTTGGTTTGATTTGTTGGGGGTACGCAGAAGTACATCGCATACCATACTTTGTCCAAAATTACTGTTAATTTGAAAAATTGCCCCTACACACATTCGAATTGCTATTCTACGAGCAGAGTAAATCTTAATTTGATGATGTTCAAGCAGATATACTCGATACACCAAACTAACATGAACTTTCAGTTTCAGATTCGTGATTTCCATGAATTCCCTGTAATGTTCACATGATTTTACACATTGCAATTTAATGAAGTGAAAAATAGCCGAAAACACATAGTTTATGCTCCCTCTGGGTCTCAATAGCTTCAATTTGTATTTTATGAAAACCTATGGCAAAAATCCCCTGTTTTTTGTCTGATTTGTTGAAGGTATAAAAAACTACATTACATAATATTTTTTATCCAAGATTTCTGCTCTTTTAAGAATTACCCCAACACACGTTCGAATGGCTATTTTATGCGCAGAGTAAACCTCAATTCGATGTTTTTCAAATAGATATACTCGATACAGCACACTAACATGGACTTTTATTTTCAGACCTGTTCTTTGCATGAATTTCCTGTGAAATTCACTAGATTTTACAGATTGTCGTTGAATGAAGTTCAAAATACCCGAAAACCCATAGATTATGCTACCTCTAGGTATTAATAACTTCAATTACCATTAAACGAAAACCTAAGGTGAAAGTCCCTTATTTCTGTCTGATTTGTTCATGTTATGCAGGAGTACCACGCATACCATGTTTCGTCCAAAATTTCTGTTAATTTGACAAATTGCTCCTACACACGTTAGAATCGCTTTTCTGTGGATAGAGTAAATCTTAATTTGATGTTCTTTAAGCAGATATACTCGATACAGAGCACTAACATGGACTTTCAGTTACAGATCCGTGGTTTGCATAAATTCCATGCAAATTTCAGAAGATTTTACACATTCTCATTGAATGAAGTGCAAAATAGCCGAAAACGTATAGTTTATGCTACCTATAGATATCCATACTTTAATTAACATTATGAGAAAATCTATGGCAGAAATCCCTTATTTTTGTCTGATTTGTTAAAGCGATGCTGAAGTACATTGCATACCATGTTTTATACAAGATTTCTGCTAATTTGAAAAAATTACCCCTACGCATTATCGAATTGTTATTCTATCTGCAAAGTATATCTCAATTCGATGTTGTTTAAGCAGATTTAGTCGATACAGCACACTAACATGAACTTTCAGTTTCAGATCCGTAATTTGCATGAATTCACTGCGAAATTTACGAGATTTTACACAATGTCATTGAATGAAGTGCAGCATGGTCGAAAACATTTAGATTATACTACCTGTAGGTATCAACAACTTCAATTACCATTATACGAAAACCAATGGTGAAAATCCCCTATTTTCTGTCTGATTTGTCAAACCGATGCAGAAGTTCATCGCATACCATTTTATATCCAAGATATCCGCTCACTTGAAAAATTGCCCCTACACATGTTCGAATCTCTATTCTATGCACTGAGTAAATCTCAATTTCGAATTCGCTGCAAATTTCATGAGATTTTACATATTGCCATTGAGTAAATTGCAAAATAGCCGAAAACACTTAGATTTTGCTCCCTTTAAGTATCAATAACTTCAAGTAGCATTATACAAAAACGTGTGGCGAAAATCCCCTATTTTTAGTCTGATTTGTTGAGGGTATGCAGAAGTACATCTGTGGCGATACGTATTGAATGGGTGGTTTATAATGACATGTTTAATTTATTTATTATTGACTAGACTAGAACTCTATCTCTAACGCACAAGAAATTATTATTTGATGTCAGTTCAAAATGAGCAAATCTCCGCTTCAAATATATGATACTCCTAAGCTAGACATAATCATTTCTGATATTTCATTTACATGTTTGAGTGAGCAACGGTAATCGTTACATATTTTACACATTAAGTAACAGCTTTTAGCTGTAGAAGTTTCGTTAATTGGACGGTTATCCTTCAATATTTACTTTTGCAGATGGGTCAGTGTGGTTTGGGGTATCCGTTACACACAAAGCAATACCAAGTCAAGGCAGTCACTAAAACTCACTATGAAATTACAGTAGATCTGATGTATTGAAAGACATTTCTGCAAAATGCTAAATGAAGTTCATCTCAAATCGAAAATTTCTCCTCATAATGTTCAACTGATCAGCAAGTAAACGATAGGGAACTTTTTATTTCTGCTATGTTTAATTATCTCAAGACTCGCATAATCAACAAACAATTAAAATATTATCACGGACTACCCCACTGCCCTTATACCTGTCTAATACATGTTTAATTCTGCCTGTTTTGAATTGATGAAATAATTCTCTGCATTGACGGTGTTAAATAATTAATCACAAAATCACGATATTAATAAATGCGATAATGGGTAAATAAACAAACACAATATTTTAAAGTAATATCACTCAATTCCCTATTAACTTCTAAAGAGCCAAATATATATCAAGAATTTACCCGTCTGCAAGCACAAAATGATTAAGTATTACATGTAGACTAACACCTGTTGTTGGTGACTTTGCTGTGCATCTCGATCGCAGCTCTCCTTACATACTCCATCACATACTGGGTTCACATTCTGATTCACCTGCCTCATGTAGTTGACACATTGAACATGTTCACGCTGTATCACATATAGAAAATTCTAGTTTTTTGTGCATCCACGTTCACCCATATCTATCATTCTGTTGTAATTACATCGAATCTCCAATTCGGAATTATCGTCGAAGCATTGATCATCTTGCTACTCATGTTCACATGAACACGGAATTTTATCACGTTTAAATTCAAAATCCTTATGATATTGTCACAAATGCGTCGCTATTGAGTGAAACCCTCGAAACCTTAGTAAATTAAAGAACTCACACTTTTTTTACTCTATGTGATTAACAAATTCAATTTTTTCGGAATCTCGATCACCCTTAAGTTGTGGAAATTATTTGCAAGAATGCACAACTAAGAAAATTTCTTACCAGATTTTTCTTGACCCTGACAAAATAATTATTCCAAAGGAAAAGATATTTCTTCACAGCCTAGCGCAGCATCGTCCCTTTCTCTGTTAGTAGTAAATCTGATAAAATTGAACATTCCTTCCTCTAATCTACAATACTCTCTTGCCCCTTTTCAATTGACTTCAAAATTCAACACAAATGAAATGGATTCCAATTTTAATTTTCCTATCACTGATCAATCAAGCAAAAAAAATTCAGCCACGACTAATTCCCGTCTCACTTAACAATGGAGCATTATACATCTTTTAACCACGATTAACTCCTCTTGCACTTATCAGACGGAGCAGTAATAAAATTGAAGACTATGTTGAAATTTGTTCTCCCATAACTCCAAGGAATTTAACACTATGGTGGGCTTTTACCCTATAGCGAACACTATTTTTACGTTGTCATCCTTTAGAGAGAGTTCTCCTGGGGTTAGCGATACGATCGGCTTCGTAGCTTGCAGATTTATTATGGAAGACGATCGAAATCAGAGCAAAATTTGAGTCCAAGATCGAGGACCAAAACTGAGAACTTGAAATCCGTAAACTGAGACCTGTCCGAGTAAGGACTAATAAGTAACTCGAAATAAATACAAAATTTAGCAAAAGAATCAATATCACGAGACAACATTATAAGACGACTGTTGAGTAAAACACTAAGGAGGCATCGTACCTAATTAGATGGCAGTTAAAGAAATACAAAACGAGGTGCCGATAGGCAGTTTCTCCCCGAGGCTGTGAACTTTAATCACCGTATCAAAACGGCTGGTCGATCTTTTAGTGTGCCCGTCATAAATACTCGAACGTAGAGACTTGAGTGATACGAAACTCGCCACTGAAATTTGTTGCCTGACACAATAGTTATTATTCAAAATATACTGCACCACACTTCTTCAAACACAATCTAAATTATTCGAATGAAACGTGACCACTGAAATGAGATTACGCGATACAATTTAATAGTCAATTAACTCATTGTTTTACATAAGGAAATCTTGGTTTGAACTGTTGCTTAAGGCTATACCAAGGAAAATCCTAATAATTCCTTTTGCATTACAGACTGCGTGGTAAACTCAAATCTCAACAATACGAACACTGCGGACACTAAGTAAATTATTTACCGCATTGCGGAATAATGTACGACAAGAGATCCGTCGAATTACTGAAAAACCCATCAACGGAATTAAACAAACTGCTAAGCCTACAGAGGAACGTCTAGGCCAAGTTAAAAGGGTAAGTTTAAAGAATACTGGTAAGTAAGTGAAACGCAAACTTCCTAACACATTGTCAATAGAAACTTACCCGTCAGAAAGACTGAAAGCACGAATGGGATTGTTGTTCACTGGATAATGGTCGTGAGGGGACAGAGGGCATTTAGTCTTAGAACCTGTGGTTGACTACGATCTTCTATAAACGAGAGTTACAATTTGAAGTCACGACTATGATTAAATTTTTCACTTTAAAATGCCAATCACAAGTGGCGTAAAATAAGTATAAAGATTAACTCTAAAATATTACTAAGTTTAATAATATTTTATACTAAAATAATCCCGATATTTTAGCGGCCCTACAACCCTTTCACATGAAATTAACGATGAAACTGCACTTTAAATTTTAGAAATGCTGAAATTTTCACTCTCTACGTAAAATTTAATTCTGATAGTGTCTTGACTTACATAAAATACAGATAACTTCAACACGAAATCAGAAAATATAATTTCTGTGTTACCCTTAATTTGTCAAATTATGAACGTAAATTCAAATGCATGCACAACATTGTTCCACAATTTCCTTGAAGTAAAAAAACTCCCTAGAAACAAACAAAAAAATGCTGCTCCTTGGAAGAAAAAACTTCCAAGAAACATGGGAGACACAATTTTCCTCTCATTTGTTATAAAAAAAAGTACATATAGGGAAACCTTTTATTGCGGTAGGGCTTTAGAGTTGTTAGGATGTGGCGATACTTGTTAAATGGGTGGTTTATAATGGCATGTCTAATTTATTTATTAGTGGTTGATTAAATGCATATAAAAAGGTAAAGTATATCTGCCTACTTCTAATTGCATGATGATTCATTGTTGATGAGTGCTTTTCTCTCTCATGATTTACGTAATCTTGGTTTCAATGCATGGTTTTCCTGCATGTTGTCCTACCATCATATTTCAATTAAAGCTTGTAATTAACACAATTTAATTAAATGAAACAAACATACGTAATTGCACTACAAGGACTCTAATCCTCTGAATACATGATATGTCAAAAGGTGCTCCCTGTACTTCTTTTCAATGGCAAGATGAGGGTAATGATACACACAAAAGATTTAATACATGATATTCTAGCTTCACGAGATGAGAAATGAGAGTCATCTACCACATTTTGGCATATAAACCGCACATGATATTCTATTAAATAGTGCACTATTACAGATCAATCACATGCTTGATATCTGAGTAATTAAATGTTCACATGGAACAATTTAGTTAAATTAATGGCGTTCAAATCCAATTACGAAATTTACCCTGTCGCTAACGTCGATCACATAGAATATAATAATATTAAACATGTTCCTACACTGGAGATTCGCTGTTGATGATGGCTACAATTATCCCTTACGATAAAACACATTAAAGATGCCACTAATTTTCCTTCTTATCACGGTGCCCATAATTTCCCCTATGCCCAAGATCTAAATGCTGCTCTCCGTCCGAACAGTGTACATCGTTACCGAGATCTAGTTTCCAAGTCCTCCTTTCTCTCGCTTCATGGCCTTCTTATACAAGCATAACTAGTTTGTACTTTTTTAATAATTTCTAATTTCTTTCGTAGGGTCTGAAGCTTCATAACTCAACCGCTCTGTTGTGCTTATCTTCTTGTGGAGCTCAGCATATTTCTCTTGCCTTTCCTGACCGTCTAAGTGTTTGTTTACGCAGCTGTACCGACGGCGTCCTGTAGTCCCACACCTCTATCGTAGCTGTCGATACATACACTTTGTCAATACTTATGTCGATACATACATTTTACACATGGCCCTGAAATATGATAACCTATACATATAAATTTTACGACACATCGCATACCATGCTTTATATAAAATTTCTGTTAATTTGAAAAATTGCCTCTACGTACGTTCGAATTGCTATTCAATGCCCAGAGTAAATCTCAATTCAATGTTATTTGAGCAAATACACTAGATACAGAACACTAACATCGACTTTCAGTTACAAATCCCAGGTTTACATGAACTCACTGAGAAATTCACGAAATTTTACACATTGTCATTGAATGAAGTGCAAAATAGCCGAAAACACATAGAATATGCTACCTCTAGGAATCAACAACTTCAATTACCATTATACGAAAACCTATGGCAAAAATCCCATATTTTTCATCAGCTTTGTTGAAATCAGCAGAGGTACATCGCATACCATATTTTATCCATGATTTACGTTAACTTGATAAACTGCCCCCACACACATTCGAATCGCTATTCTATGCACGGAGTAAATCTCAATTCGATGTTGTTTAAGCAGATATACTCGATACCGCACACAAACATGGACTTTCAGTTTCAGGCTCATAGTTTGCACGAATTCACTGCCAAATTCCCAAGACTTTTTACATTGTCATTGAATGAAATGTAAATTAGCCAAAAACACGTATGTTATGCTACCTCTATATATCAATAACTTCAATTACCAATATACGAAAATCTATTGTGAAATCCCCTATTTTCTGCCTGATTTTTTTAAGGTATGCAGAAGTTCATCGCTTACCATCTGTCATCCAAGATTTATATTAATATCAAAAATTGCCTCTACACAAGTTCGAATCGATATTCCATGTGTCGAGTAAATCTTAATTCGATGTTATTTAAACAGATATTATCGATACAGTACACTAACATGGACTTTCAGTTTCAGATCCATAGTTCGCATGAATTCAACGCGAAATCCACGAGATTTCACACATTGTCATGGAAAGAAGTGTAAATTAGCCGAAAACACAGAGTTTATGCTACCTCAGGTATCAATAACTTCAATTAGCAATATACAAAAACCTATGGTGGGAATCTCCTACTTTCTGGCTGATCTGTTGAAGCAATGCAGAAGTACATCGTATACCACGTTTTATCCCAAATTTCTGCCAATTTGAAAAATTCCTCTACACGTATTCGAATCGCTATTGTATGAGTACAGTAAATGTTTATTCGATATATTTTGAGCAGATATACTCGATACAGCACACTAACATGAACTTTCAGGTTTAGATCCGTGGTTTGCATGAATTCACTGCAAATTTCATGAGATTTTACAAATATTCATCGAGTAAAATGCAAAATAACAGAAAACACATAGATAATGCTCCCTCTAGGTATCAATAGTTTCAATGAGCATTATATGTAAACCTATGGTAAAAATCCCCTAATTTTTGTCTGATTTATTGAGGGTATGCAGAAAGACATTGCATACCATGTTTTATCCAAGATTGCTGTTAATTTTTAAAATTATCCCTACACGCTTCTGAATTGCTATTCTATGCGCGGAGTGAATCTCAATTCAATGTTGTTGAAGCATAAATACTCGATATAGCATACTAACATGGACTTTCATTTACAGATACGTGGTTTACATGAATTCACTGTAAATTTCACGATATTTTACACACTGTCATTGAATAAAACACAAAATAGCCGAAAACACACAGTTTATGCTACTTCTATGTATCAAAAGCTTCGGTTAGCATTATACGAAAACCTATGGTGAAAATCCTCTATTTTCTGTCTGATTTTTTGAAGGTATGCAGGAGTACATTGCCTACCATGTTTTATCCAAGATTTCTGTAATTTGAAATATTGTATCTACACACGTTCGAATCGCTATTCTATGCGCGGAATTAATCTCAATTCGGTGTTGTTGAAGCAGAAATTCTCAATACACCACACTAACATGGACTTTCAGTTACAGATCCGTGGTTTGCATGAATTCACTGCAAATTTCACGAGATTTTAAACAGTGTCATTGATTGAAGTGCAAATTAGCCGAAAATACATAGATTATGCTACCTCTAGGTATCAATAAATTCAATTACCATTAGACGAAAACTTATGTCGAAAATACTCCATTTTCTGTCTGATTTGTTGAAAGTATGCAGAAGTACATACATCGCACACTATGTTTTATCCAAGATTTCTGCTAATATGAAAAATTGCCCCTACACATGTTCGAATCGCTATTCTATGCGCAGAGTAAATCTCAATTCGATGTTGTCTAAGCAGATATATTTGATACAGCACACAAACATGGACTTTGAGTTTCAAGTTCGTGGTTTGCATGAATTCACTGCAAAATTTCAGAGATTTTACACATTCTCACCGAATGAAGTGAAAAACAGCCAAAAAACATAGCATATGCTACCTCTAGGTAACAATAACTTCATGTAGCATTATACAAAAACTTGTGGCAAAAATTCCCTATTTTCTGTCTTATTTGTTAAAGGTATGCAGAAGTACATCGCGTACCGTATTTTATCCAGTATTTATGTTAGTTTGAAAAATTGCCCCTACACACGTTCGAATCGCTATTCTATGCACAGAGTAATCCGTAATTCGATGTTGTTTGTGCAGATATACTCCATACAGCACAGTAACATGGACATTCAGTTTTAAATCCGTCTTTGCATCAATTCATTGCAAATTTCACGAGATTTTACACATTGTGATTGAATGAAGTGCAAAATAGCCGAAAACACATAGAGTATGCTACCTCTAGGCATCAATAACTTCAATTACAGTTATACGAAAACCTATGAAGAAAATACCTTTTTTGTCTGATTTGTTGAAGGTATGCAGAAGTACATCACACACTATGTTTTATCCAAGATTTCTGTTAATTTAAAAAATTACCCCTACACATGTTCGAACTGCTATTCCTTGCGCAGAGTAAATCATAATGCACACTAACATGGACATTCAGTTTCAGATCCGTGGTTTTCATGAATTTAAGGGATTACTGCCAAATTTAAGGGATTTTACGCATTGCCATTGAATGAAATACAAAATAGCCGAAAACACATAGATGATGCTACTTCTAGGTATCAATATCTTCAATTAGTATTACATAAAAACCTATGGCAAAAATCCCCTATTTTCTGTCTGATTTTTTGAAGGTATGCAGAGGTACATCCCATACCATGTTTTATCTAAGATTTATGTTAATTTGAAAAATTGTTCTTATACACATTCTAATTGCTATTCTATGCGCAAACTAAATCTTAATTCGATGCTGCTTAAGCAGATATACTTGATACAACAACAAACAAACAAAAACGTATATTTCCAATAAAGTTGGTACAAAAGAAATGTAACAGCATTGGTTTTTAAAAATGCCTGATCATAAAATCCTTAAGTGGTAGGTATTCCATGCATAGTATCATAGATGATAGAACAGCAGTACCTACGGGTAAACGTAAACATTCACATCACGCAATGAACGTTAAATATACATGGGGAAACAAATGAAACTTCGCTTTTTCAATGATGGCTTAAGAGGTAATCATTGGTGATACATATAAATTCTGACGTGGTAGGTATTATACGCATTTTAGGTGATAAGCGAAATGTTTTCTTTAGGTACAGATTAGATTTGACATCATTTCATTTAACTGAATTGCATGTTTAACATCCGAGAAAGACCGAAAAATGAAAATTTTGAGAGCGAAAACTTAAAACATAAAGTTGTGATTGTTATTAAATTGAAATTGTAATTTCTAATTACTGGTTGACCGTATGGTATGGCTTGCTGATGATCGATTTAATTTAATCATTATTACAGTTATCTGTAAGCATCGTGTTTAATATGAACGGGCGTTACATATCAGAGAAAAAGAGTAAACAAAATAAGATATAACAATGAATGTGTCAAATTTTCAATACTTAGATGTTGATTTAGATAAGAAAGTTGTAGTAGACTAAAGTTCTGAGGTTTCACAGTCACTTATTTATTACATGTTATTATAAACATGTTCACGTTTATCAGGTTAAAAAAGCACCAATTTATAAGCCTGAAATATAACAGAAACAAAAAATGTAAAAAGTAAAAAACATCCCGGTTTTTGATAAAATTAAATTAGTCGATTTGACTCCAGAGCTGAGGAATTATAGCACGAGTTTGACATATACGTATGTTTCGTTTGAATATTGTTAGCTCTATTTCAGTTTATACTTAAGTTGTGTGACACAAACACATGGGAGACACTTATATGAAGCATGTTTCGTTACTAAGTTAATTTTCTTTAATCATGCATAGGAGCTAAGATTTCTGTATTTGCTACTTTGATATGCAAAAATGTTGTGTCACGTTTTTTTGAAATTTTTAATTGATTGGTTTTTCTTTATATGCGTGGGCAGTTTATTCCAAAGCAATGCACCTGAAATTGAAAGAGCCCTTTGTCCAGCATCGGACGAGCGGAAACTGATGTTAATATCGTGTCGTCGATTAGGTTTCACACCCTTGGTAGTGGGTGGATAGAATTTAACAACGTTGGCTGAACTTTCAGGGCGATATAGAGAAGAAAATACGTATTTGACCTTGTGAATGAGTAGTCTTTGTTCTATCGGGGTCCAGTTAAGCTTTTCCATGAGAGGTGTTGCTTGATCGTTCTTTCTGAAATTTCCTTTGCATACTACTTTAGCAGCAAAATTCATACATTTCTGGAGCTTTTTTTGAAGACCTTTAGGTATATCTCCCCAGACCAAGTCACAGTAGTCAAAGCGAGAAAACACCAAAGATTGGATAGCTAATAATCTAGTTTTTTCGTCAAGCATGTTCTTCACGCAGTGAAGGAACATCAATGTACCGTTAATTTTGCTGCATGTTTTCTCCACGTGGGATGTGAGAGACATGTTTTGATCAAACCAGACGCCTAAATTTTGTACTTTTCCTACTGGTTCAATAATGTCATTTCCTAACGTTAAAGTTAAATTTGGGAGCTTTTTTATTGTGTTCTTGGAACCAAAATTGATGCACTGTGCCTTGCTTGCGTTTTGTTGAGACCATTTTAGTCGTACCATGATTTTACGTGTTTTAAAAGTATTTCAGCATTTGATTTTGCCTGAGATAGTTTGGCCGGCGCGCTTGTCATTGCAATTTGTACGTCATCTGCGTACATAGAAATTCTCGTATTTGACGGCATGGATGGAAAATCATTGATGAAACTTAAGAACAGAAGTGGACCGAGAATAGAACCTCATGGAACGCCGAAATCGTTTTGTATGGGTGATGAAATTGTGTTTTCTAGTTGGACTGCGTGAGAGCGGTTTGCTAGTTAGCTCTGGAACCACTGTGTCGCGATGCCTAAGTTAGAGATTTTCTGCAGAAGCCGTTTATGTTCAACACTGTCGAAAGCTTTGGAGAGATCATGCAAAAGCAAGAGAGTGACGTTCTTAGTGTCAATGTCACTGTATATTTTCTCGGTGATGTTAA